>JARUPZ010000752.1:0-25000 GCA_031213475.1 Nereocystis luetkeana | reverse complement strand
ACCAGAAAACTCCAAAAGCATCAGCTTATAAAATTAGATTAAATGAAAAACAAAAATTACGTTACAATTATGGGGTAACTGAATCACAATTATTAAGGTATGTTAGGGAAGCAAGAAGAAGAAAAGGTTTAACAGGCTTTTTATTAATGCAACTTTTAGAAATGCGCTTAGATAATATTATTTTTCGTTTAGGGTTAGCTCCCACAATCCCTGCTGCAAGGCAAATTGTTAACCACGGGCATGTCTTAATAAATAAAAAAAGAGTTAATATACCTAGTTTTCAATGTCGACCAAATGATTCTATTAGTTTTTCTGCAAAACCTAAAGCAATAGCCTTAATTAAAGCTAATTTAAATCAAGGAGAAAATGCAACTTCGAATGATAATGTTTTAAACAGTCATTTAGAATTTGACCAAAAATTATTAACAGGTAAAATACTAAATTTAGTAAAACGCAAAGATCTTAGATTTAAAATAAACGATATGCTTGTTATTGAATACTACTCAAGACTTGCTTAAAAATCAATATTTATAATAAAAACAAAAGAAAGGTTTATCCTCTCTTTTGTTTTTTATGTTTTTTACTAGTCCTAGTTTAGTTTTTTTGCTTCTTCCTCTTTATCTATCACTAAACCTTCTATTGTTGTTGAAAGTTTTCTTGATAAAGCCATTTCACTATTAGATTTTGAAGGTTCAACCATAGGGTAACAATTTTCGTCTTCTAAGACATTACATTCAAGTAGAACAGGTTCAGGCCCTTCCAATGTATCCCTTAATGTGGGCCAGATTTCTGATTGTCGTTCAGTATACATACTTTTAATACCATAAGCATTTGCAAGTACATCGAACTTTGGTGCTCCTTCTGCCATATTAGAGTGAGAGTATCGACTTTCGTAAAATGTTTCTTGCCACTGACGTACCATCCCTTGCCAATGGTTATTAATAATAATAATTTTAATTCTTAACTTATATTTAGAAATTGTTCCTAATTCTTGTAAATTCATTTGGAAACTAGAATCACCAGTAATACAAATAATATCTTCTTTTGGATACGCTACAGCTGCACCAATGGCAGCAGGTAAGCCAAACCCCATTGTACCTAAACCAGCACTAGATAACCATTTACGTCGTTTACATTTTGTGTACTGTGCAGCCCACATTTGGTGTTGTCCAACATCAGTAGTAATTATTGCATAAGGTCTAATATCTGTTAATGTTTTAATAACAGTTTGAGGTAATAAAACATCATCAACTGTTTTAGGTAATAATGAGTAATCTCCAGGAATTGGTAGTAATGGAAACTCCTGCTTCCATTCTATAGTCTTTTTATACCATTTTTTAAATTCCTTTCGGAGTGGTTTCTTTAGCCATCTATGTTCTGGTCGATCCATTAATAATAGAAACTTTGTTAAGATTTTTTTAATATCACCTACAATACCAATACCAACATTTTTGTTTTTACCAATTTCTGCCTCATCAACATCAATATGGATAATAAAAGCTTTGCAAGCAAAATCTTGTAATTTTCCAGTAACTCTATCATCAAACCTAGCACCAACTGCAATCAATAAATCACAATTTGCTACCGAAAAATTAGCATACACAGTGCCATGCATACCTAACATACCTAAAGATAATCTATTATTTTCATTGAATGCTCCTTTTCCTGTTAAAGTTGTTGTCACAGGGATTTGATAGCGATAAGCAAACCGAGCTAATTGACGCCCTGCTTGTGAGCTTACAACTCCACCACCAATGTATAATAAGGGCCTTGAAGATTCTGACAGCCTTTGTAAGGCCATTCTTATTTTGTCAGTTTGGTTCTTAAATTTATATCTCCAACCTAAGACTTTATGTACAGTTGTTGCATAGCATGGGATAAACCTTTTTATTTTTTCTAAACCTACATTTTTTGGTATATCAATTAAAACTGGCCCAGGTCTTCCATTTTGCGAGACATATATTGCTTCTGCAAGAATTTGAGACAAAAATCTAGATTCCAAAACAACATACGAATGTTTAACTAAGGACAAGGTTATGCCATAAATATCAATTTCTTGAAAAGCATCAGTCCCAAGAAATTGAGTTCCTACTTGGCCAGTCAAAACTATCATTGGTATTGAATCTAAGTAAGCAGTTGCAATACCAGTAACTAAATTCGTTGCACCTGGACCTGATGTAGCAAAACAAACACCAACTTGGCCACTAGACCTACTAAAACCATCTGCAGCATGCGTTGCAGCTTGTTCATGCCTTACAAGATAATGTTTAATAAATTTTTTGTCTTCCCAAAAAAATAATTCATCATAAATAGGTAATATGGCTCCTCCAGGATAACCAAAAACTGAATGAATTTCACTACGGACTAATGTATCAAAAAGAGCAAATGCTCCAGTATGAAGATATAAGCTTTTCTCTTCAATTTCTTGGATATCTTTAAAAAGATCCACTTTTTTATATATTTTTCTTTTCGGTAATAATTGAACTTTGGTTATAATAGGTTTTTTCAGAGATATTTTGCATCTCAAGTCCAGATGATTGCGACCTTTTGGTACGATCTAATTCTCCCCGTCGCGAACTACGTCGTTTAAAATAATCTTTTTTAGAATATTTCATTTGGGTATTGCGAAAAGGGCTTTTTGAAAAATAATATATTTGTTGTTCTACTTTTTCTATTGGTTCTATTTCTTTTGACTTTAATTCTGGTTGAGAATTTTCCCCATAGTAGGGCATTAAATTAAAAAATTGTTGGGTTGTCATAAATTAATTATTTTTTAAATATAATAATAAAGTAAGTGTAATAAATTAATTTAATCTATACTTAGCATTCCTTTTAAAATGCAAAATAAAGTAATTAAAATACTTATTAAAAAAAAAAAAATTATTTTTTTATCATTAAACTTTTTGAACTGTTCAATAATAGGTGTTAATAATATTAAAATTAATCCCAGCATTGAAGATATAAAAAATCTTGGATAACGTAATAAATTATCCCAAAAAACCATTTATGAAACCTTTTATTTATTTATTTTATTGACACTCTTCTTAATAAAAACTCTATTAGTAAACCAAGATGATTAAAAGAGCATACATTTAGTTTATAATTTAACAAAAAAAAAAGAATTATGAAACCAATTTGTTTTACTCTAGCACATAGCTTATAATATATAAATAAGAATCGATATTTCTATTGGATTCTGTAAATAGTTATATAGTAAAGTATAAAAAATCTATACTTTTTTTATATTTTATTATGTAGAGAGTAATATAGTATTATACTATAACTCTATCTGATATCTGACACAAGTCTTAAAAATTTACAAAAAAATAATCTATTTATGACACTACTTATTCTTGGAGGAACAGGAACCTTAGGTCGACAAATTGTTAGGAAAGCTTTAGAGAATGGTTTTCAAGTACGTTGTATTGTTCGTAATAAAAGAGCCGCCAATTTTTTAAAAGAATGGGGAGCTGAATTAGTTTATGGTGATTTAACAATACCAGAAACTTTACCACTTTCCTTCCAAGGTGTGACAGCTATAATTGATGCATCGACTACAAAACCTGAGGATAACACTGAATTAATATATGTAGACTGGTATGGTAAATTAATTGTAATCGAATTATCAAAATATGCTCAACTAAAACGCTTTATATTTTTATCAATTTTGAATTCGGAGAAATATCCTTATATAACTTTAATGCAAATGAAATATAGAATAGAAAAGTTTATAAAGAGTTCAACCATCCCATTTACTATTTTTAAATATGCTGGCTTTTTCCAAGGACTTATATATCAATATGCAATACCTATTTTAGAACAAAAATCTATTTTAGTTACACTAGAATCACCAACAATTGCTTATATAGATACTCAAGATGCTGCATTTTTTTGCATAAAAAGTTTATCTATTAAAGAAACAGAAAATAAAATATTTGCTACTGGAAGTTCTCAAGCTTGGAAATCAGAGGAAATTATTGAACTTTGTGAAAAGCTATCGGGACAAAAGGCAAAAACCCAAACAATACCTGTATTTCTTTTAAAAGTTTTTAGACAAATAACAGGGTTTTTTGAGTGGAGTCTTAAAATTAGTGATCGTTTAGCATTTATTGAAGTAATAAATAATACCCAAAATTTTGCATCTTCAATCCAAGATACATATGATTCATTAGATATTAATAAAAAAGAAGTATTAGAATTAGATTTTTATTTCCGAGAATACTTTGAAATGATGCTTACTCTTTTAGAAAAATTAAATGCTGGTCAAATAAAAAAAACTCAAACTTCTATAATTTAATTAAGATAATATGAATCATGCTATTTTTGTTGTAAAAGTTATTGAAAAACCAGTTCATTTAATTTATAAGGAATATCAATATATGGAAATAAAAGTAAAATTTCCAGCTCCTAGACAAAAAAATTCTAGAAATGAAGTGACACTTTTACTTTGGGGTGATTATAAAGGTGATTTTGTAAAATATTATAAAACACAAGGTTATTTAATAATTGAAGGTACACTTACATCAAAGGGTTATGTTACTGAGGAAAATGAGGTAAAAATTATTGTTAAAAAACTTTACCCATTCTTATTACTATAAAAATGGCTAAAATTTTTTAACCTTTATAACTAAAATATTAAATAATAATTAAAGGTAAGTATAAGAAAATTTAATAATTTTTTTATACTTACCTTTAATTATTGTGATAAGAAATAAAAATTAGATTAATCAATTGGACGCATTGAAAGTACAGCTTCTGTTTGTCGGTTTATACCTTTTTCAAAACCTGCAGCAGCAGCTCTTGAACGACCAGAATGCCACCAATGACCAACTAATAAGAAGAAACCTAAGAAAAAGTGAGATGTCGTTAACCAAGAACGAGGCGATACATAGTTTACAGAGTTTATTTCTGTAGCCACACCACCAACAGAATTTAAAGATCCTAATGGAGCATGAGTCATATATTCAGCTGCTCGACGTTCTTGCCAAGGTTGGATATCATTTCTGATTTTATTAATATCTAAACCATTAGGACCACGTAAAGGTTCTACCCATGGAGCACGTAAATCCCAAAAACGCATTGTTTCACCACCAAATATGATCTCACCACTAGGTGATCTCATTAAATATTTTCCTAAACCAGTAGGTCCTTGTGCCGAAGCAATATTTGCACCTAATCTTTGGTCTCTCACTAAGAAAGTAAATGCTTGTGCTTGAGAAGCTTCTGGACCAGTAGGACCAAAGAATTCACTTGGGTAAGCAGTATTGTTATACCATACAAAAATAGAAGCAGTTATACCCATAATAGATAGAGCAGCTAAACTGTAAGATAAATAAGCTTCACCAGACCAAACAAATGCTCTACGTGCCCAGGCAAATGGCTTAGTTACGATATGGAATACCCCACCAATAACACAAAGCGCGCCTACCCATATATGGCCACCTACAAGATCTTCCATATTATCAATCGAAGCAATCCAACCATCACCACCAAATGGTGATTTAAAGACATATCCAAAAATAATAAAAGGATTGATAGTTGGGTTATCAATAAATCTAACATCTCCACCACCTGGTGCCCAAGTATCATATAACCCATAACTAAATAGATTACCTGGCATAGCTCTAAAAGCAAATAGTAAAGCACCTAAGCCAAGAAAGATTAAATGAATTCCTAAAATAGATGTCATTTTATTTTTATCACGCCAATCGTAACCGAAAAACGGGAATGATTCTTCTAGTGTATCTGGACCAATTAATGAATGGTAAATACCACCAAAACCTAGTACAGCTGAAGAAACTAAATGTACAACCCCAACTACAAAGTATGGGTAAGTGCTTACAATTTCTCCACCAGGGCCTACACCCCAACCTAAAGTTGCTAAATGAGGGATTAAAATAAAACCTTGTTCGTATAAAGGTTTTTCAGGAATGAAATGAGAAACTTCAAATAATGTCATCGCACCTGTCCAAAAAACCATGATCCCTGCATGGGCTACATGTGCACCTAATAATTTACCAGATACGTTAATAAGACGAGCATTACCAGACCACCAAGCAAAACCTGTAGATTCAATGTCTCTACCTGCTACAATATTAAAGGGCGTTTCCACGTGGTAGAACCTCCTCAGGGAATACAAAGTTTTCATGTGGCTGATCTTGTGCAGCCATCCAAGCACGGATACCTTCGTTTAATAAAATATTTTTAGTATAGAATGTTTCAAATTCTGGATCTTCAGCAGCACGAAGCTCTTGTGATACAAAATCATAAGCTCTTAAATTAAGAGCAAGTCCTACAATCCCGATAGCGCTTGTCCATAAACCTGTTACAGGTACAAAAAGCATAAAGAAATGTAACCAACGCTTGTTTGAAAAAGCTACTCCAAAAATTTGTGACCAAAAACGGTTTGCTGTTACCATAGAATAAGTTTCTTCTGATTGTGTTGGCGTAAATGCACGGAAAGTATTCGCAGCATCTCCATCTTCAAATAAAGTATTCTCTACAGTAGCACCATGGATAGCACATAATAATGCCCCACCTAAGATACCAGCAACACCCATCATATGGAATGGGTTTAATGTCCAGTTATGGAACCCTTGTAAAAATAATAAAAAACGGAATATCGCTGCCACCCCAAAACTTGGAGCAAAAAACCAACTCGCTTGTCCTAATGGATATAATAAGAAAACAGAAACAAAAACCGAAATCGGTCCAGAAAAAGCTATCGCGTTATAAGGACGAATCCCAACTAAACGAGCAATTTCAAACTGACGTAAGCAAAATCCAATTAATGCGAATGACCCATGTAGTGCTATAAAAGCCCACAGACCACCAATTTGGAACCAACGTGTGAAATTACCTTGAGCTTCTGGTCCCCATAAAAGTAAAAGGGAATGTCCCATACTATTAGATGGTGTTGAAACTGCTGCAGTTAGGAAATTACAACCTTCTAAATATGAAGTTGCTAATCCATGTGTGTACCATGAAGTAACAAAAGTTGTTCCAGTAAACCAGCCCCCAAGTGATAAATAAGCACAAGGAAATAGAAGTAAACCTGACCAGCCTACAAAAACAAAACGATCTCTTTTTAACCAGTCATCTACAAGGTCAAATAACCCACTACGCTCTGTTTGTCCAATTGCAATAGTCATACGTTAATTACTAAGTATTAACTGCAAGGAATAATAAAGTAGATAATAGAAAAATTTTAAATAAAATGATTAATATCAAACTTACCTAATCAGCTGATTTATTTTTGTTCTAAAATACTTAAAACGTTTTTGATTGTTTTTATAATAGATAACGGATATATTTAAATAATATCCCTTATCTTAACCAAATATTTTATACTCGTTGTTTACTTTACTGAATAAATTCAATAATTAAAGAAGCTCCCCAGGTAGGATTTGAACCTACGACCAATCGGTTAACAGCCGATTGCTCTACCACTGAGCTACTGAGGAATTATGTTTATTACAACTAACGTTTTATTATACATCCAATTTACTTTATTTATGCTAGCTTTAAAGTAAAGTAAATTAAAATTATATATTTAAGTTTTTTATTTGAATTTTTTTTGAGATAGGCTCTAATATTATATTTTGGTATTTAGCTAAAACTTTCATTTAAAAGATTTAACCAAATACCAAAATATAATTATATATATATTTTGGCAATTTAGAAATAGTTTTTTATTTTTAGTTAATGACAGGTTTTAACCAGTCGTAACCTTTTTCTTCCAATAAATTTGCTAGACTAGCATCACCTGTTTTAATAATTTGCCCATCTTGCATAACATGAATAAAGTCCGGTCGTATATATTCTAATAATCTTTTATAGTGAGTAATCAGAATAACACTTTTGCTTTTATTTTTCATTAGTGTATTAATTGTTTCCGAGATAGATTTCAATGCATCAATATCTAGACCTGAATCTGTCTCATCAAGGATCCCTAATTTTGAGTCTAATAAGGCAAATTGTAGAATTTCATTTCGTTTTTTCTCTCCTCCTGAAAACCCCTCATTTACATTTCTAGAAATAAAGCTTTCATCTAATTTAACCATTTTTAATTTTTCTCTTAACAATTCATAAAAAAACAAGGGGTTTACTTTTGGTAAATCCATTGATACTTGTTTTGCATTATAAATAGCTTGAAGAAATTCTTGATTATCTACTCCCGCAATCTCTACTGGGTACTGGAATGCTAAAAATAAACCTAAATGAGAGCGTAAATCTGGCTCTAGATCACAAATATTTTGTCCTTGGAATAGGATTTCTCCTTCTGTTACTTCATAAGATGGGTGACCAGCAATTACTTTTGAAAGAGTACTCTTACCAGAACCATTTGTCCCCATTATAGCATGTATTTCTCCCTCAAAAATACATAAATTAACTCCTTTTAAAATTTTAGTACCATCAATATTTGCATGTAAATTTTTAATTTCTAAAAGTGGGATTTTATTATTCTTACTCATCCTACACTCCCTTCTAATTTTATACGTAATAAATGCTCAACTTCTGAAGCAAATTCAATTGGTAACTCATCAAAAACAACTTTACAAAAACCAGTTAGGATTAATGTAACTGCATCTTCCGCATTAATACCGCGCTGCAATAAATAAAAAAGCTGTTCTTCCCCAACTTTAGAAGTGGAAGCTTCATGTTCTATTTTAGAAGTTGAGTTTTGTACTTGTATGTAAGGGAAAGTATTTGCCTCTGCATCTGCACCAAATAAAAGGGAATCGCATTGAGAAAAATTTCTACTATTTAAAGCTTTTGTACCAATTTTAACTAACCCACGATAACTATTTTTTGAAAAGCCTCCAGATATTCCTTTTGAGATTATTTGACTTTTTGTATTAGAACCAACATGGATCATTTTAGTACCTGTATCAGCTTGCTGCATATTAGTTGTTAAAGCTACTGAATAGAATTCTCCTTGGGATTTATCACCAATTAAAACACAACTAGGGTATTTCCAAGTAATAGCAGATCCTGTTTCAACTTGTGTCCAAGATATTTTCGAGTTTTCACCTATGCATAAACCACGTTTCGTTACAAAGTTATAAATTCCACCGATTCCATTTTTATCGCCTGCATACCAATTCTGAACTGTTGAGTATTTTATTTCTGCATTTTTTAAAGCAATTAATTCTACAATAGCCGCATGTAATTGATTAGTATCATATTGTGGAGCTGTACATCCTTCAAGATAACTAACGTAACTCCCTTCTTCTGCTACGATTAGTGTACGTTCAAATTGTCCCGCTTCTTTATTATTGATACGAAAATATGTTGATAATTCCAATGGGCATTTTAAATTTTTTGGAATATAACAAAATGACCCATCTGTGAATACAGCTGAATTTAATGCAGCAAAAAAGTTATCCCCAGATGGTACTACAGTACCTAGAAACTGTTTTATTAAATGGGGATAAATTTTAATTGCTTCTGAGATAGGACAAAAAATAACCCCATATTTTTCTAATTCTTCTTTAAATGTCGTTGCAATTGAGATACTATCAAAAACTGCGTCCACTGCAACGTTTGATAAACGTTTTTGTTCATTTAATGATATTCCTAGTTTATCAAAAGTATCTCTTATCTCTGGATCAACTTCATCTAAATTAGCTAAAGTCTTTTTTGTTTTTGGTGCAGAATAATAAACGATTTTTTGGTAATCCATTTCCAAAAAATCTAATTTAGCCCAACCAGGACTTTTCATTTTTCGCCATTTTTTTAATGCTCCTGTTCGAAAATGGAACATATAATCAGGTTCATTATTTTTTTTTATAATATTTCTTATTATATTTTCATTTAAACCTGGTGGAAGTGTTTCAGCTTCAATATCAGTAGAGAAGCCATATTTATATGGTTGGTTTACAAGTTGTTGTAATGTAGCATTTGTTTCATTCATATTTATCGCTCCAAAAATTAAATATATAATAAGATCATTAATTTGTTATAACTTTTTTTAAACTTTAAAAAACGTTTATATAATTTTTATTGGTTAAGAAGAACTAGTACTTTAGAATTACTATCAAATTTATATTATGAGGTTAAAAAAAGTCAAATTTTTTTATACTTCACAGTATAAATTTTATTATATCGATTAGTAGATTAGTAGTTAAGTGATAACACTGAACCCTTTTCATTAATCGATATAACTTTTAACTATTCAAGGACTTTCTTCAATTAATAGTTATATTATTTAACGTTTAACTTCAACACATCTTTGGAAAACAAATCTATTATTTTTGTTATTTGTTGTAAGAACTTTTGACCTAACAAAACCTAAATCAAGGGCTTGATGTATTGTTTCAGAGTACCCATAGTTTAATTCAAGTTTTTTTAAAAAGGTACTAATTATTTCTTTTTGGGTCCAAGATTGGGAATCTGTGATTATATCATAAGATAAATTATTAGATTTAAAAGCTAAATAATTCTGATACGAATTTTCATATATACTAGACTTTAAATTTTTTGAAAAAATTATAGGAACCTCAATAATATTATTATTATTATGTTCTACATAAGGGTATCCAAGTTTATTTATAACCTTCTTTAACACATTGGAATTTGTATATTTCGTTTTAATAGATGTGTAATGAGACATTTTATTATATTTTCTTTGAAACGTATTTAATAAGCTAAAAGATTTGGGTATATTTACATATACTAAGGATACTAAATCTTTTAAAGAGCGTCAAGACCCCTATTACAAATAATATCCTTATTTTTGGCTTTAGTAAGCGAGCAGGCTCAGAAGGAATTGAACCTACATTAGAAACTTAGAAGGTTTCGGTCTTTATCCATTAGACGATGAGCCCATTAAGGTAAGTAAGTAAGAATTGGGCAGTACTGGACTTGAACCAGTGACCCTCTGCTTGTAAGGCAGACGCTCTACCACTGAGCTAACTGCCCTTAATCTTACTTTCTCAATAGATATTATACAACATGATTATCTTGGCTGTATTTTTTAATACAATTTCCAACTAACAGAATATTATTCTTATATTGTTAAAATTAAAAAACTACAAAAATTATATTAAACAAATTAAAAGTGTGCTGTGGATAAAAAAATCCCTACTTAAAAGAAATATTTATATATTATTCTATAAGAAAACTATTTGTTGTAAGAACGAATTCAAAACATAAATTAAACAAGAATAATTATTAACATATACCTAAATAATAATTTTTAATCCAATATTTATTATTTAAATCTTAATTAAGTAATAGAAAGAGTGTTTAGCTGGTGAAAGGACTTGAACCTTCAACCTACTGATTACAAATCAGTTGCTCTACCAATTGAGCTACACAAGCATTTATTTGTTAACTTTAAATAATAATTTTACACTTACAATTGAATTTATAAAAATTATTCTTTTAAACTTAAGTATCGAGGGTGAATGACGGGACTTGAACCCGCGGATGGCGGAATCACAACCCACTGCCTTAACCACTTGGCTACACCCACCTTGATACCTATAATATACTGTATAGATATACTAATGAAAAATTAAACAAATGAAAATAAATTTTTTTTATATACTTGTGTCTTTAAATGGTTGCGAATATAAAGTATATATGACGCAACCTTCTCAAGTATTTGATCTTCTAGAATTCTTTAATCATCAAAAAGAACTTGTTATAATTCAGCATAACGGGAAAATTCATAATTATTTGAATAAAAATTCTCAATACCTAAGACAAAAAGATAAAATTGAAATTATTACAATTGTTGGTGGCGGTTAAAAAGGTTACCTTTCTAAAGTTACCGAAACCCTACCTCGTTCTGTATCCTTATAAATAATTTTAATGGATATCTGATCACCAAGCTTATATAACGAAGAAATATTTGTTATTTTATTGTGGTTTTGGGAAATTTCAGAAATATGTAAAAAACATTTTATCCCTAAAACATTAATAAAAATACCGAAATCTTTTATAGAGGTAATATTACCTTGATAAATTTGCCCAATAGACAAATTTTTATTTACTTTACTAAATATAGCTAATTTTGAACTAACATGAGCAATATGAAAATAATCTTTAACTTCAAGAAATTTAAATGGTATAAAAAGATTTTTATTATTTGTCCTTAGATAATATTTTGGGATATTTAAATTTAGCACAAAAAACCTCAAGCCATTAAAGATGACTAGTTTCCCTTTTCCTAGCGGTTTTTCAATTTTGGCATAAATAGTCATATTTGCAAAATCAATTTGTCTTAGACGATTCCATAAGTAGATTGACTCTAAACGTTTTAAAGAAACAATTATCCGCCTAGGATCATTGGTAATATCAAGAATCAAAAATTCACTAACAAAATTGGTATTTAACAACTCGCGTGGATCTGTTGTAGGGTAAATAGAAATTTCTTTTAATGGTAAAAAACAGATTTGTTCTAGCCCAAGATCAACTAAAGCATAGTTAGATTCTATTCCTATTATAATACCAGCTAATATATCGTTTTTTTTTATTTGGTAACTATACTTTGATAAAATGAGACCAAATTTATTAAAATCAAATTTTGATGTGACGGTAGGTAGCGGCATAATTTTTTTTTATTTGTTTGGTAATAAGAATTGATATATACAAAATTTATTCTTGGAATTTTATATCATAATGTTTTTCTAAGTAAAATATGATAGGATTAATGAGCTCTGCTACTTCATCACTAGATAGTGTTCGAATTTTAGATTGGAATTGTAATTTAAAACTTAAACTACAATAACCTTTTTTTATAGGCTCCTTCGAATAATAATCGAATAAGCTTACGGATTTAAGTAACGGTTGTCCAAATGTAGAAATTATTTGTTCAATTTCCTGAGAAAATATAGATTTTTTTACGATAAAACTTAAATCGACATTAGAAATAGGATATGACGAATATGGCAAATAATTAATCAAAGTTTTACCTTGTGAAAAACGATTTAATACTTCTATATCTATTTCAAATAAATAAATATGTCTACTTATATTATTCTTCAAAGCTAAAGTTGGGTGTATTTGACCGAAAACACCTAATTTATTGTTCCCTATAAATAACTCAGTGGTAAGATTAGGGTGGAATTTTGTCGCATAATTATTTACTGGGTTCCAATAAATTGCAACTGGGATATTTAATTTTTTTAGAAAATTTTCAAGAAGACCTTTGGCTTCGAACCAATTTAGAGTTGAATTTTCGCTACCCCAATTTGAATGGAAGTTTTTACCTCCAAAAACTCCACTAATAACTTCTACTTCTTTTTTGTCCCCATCAACTAAATGCTTATAAACTCTCCCTAATTCAAAAGTCTCAAAACTTTTCCCAATATTTTTTTGATTAAACTGTATTTTTTCTATTAAACCGTCTAGTAACGTTAACCTTAAAGTAGACGATTCATTAAATAATGGATTTTTTAATCTTATCTCATCATCAGAATTTTTCTTCATTAATATCGAATGAATACTTTCGTTAAAACCTAAGTTTATAAAATAGTTCCTTAATTGTCTTTTAAGTTTTTCAATTTTTGTCAAATAACCTATTTGGTTATTACTTAAATTTAAAGGTTCAAATTTATTAAACCCAATAGTTCTTACAACTTCTTCTATAACATCTACTTCTCTCTCGATATCAAGTCTTCTCGTTAAAGGAATAAATAAATAGCAATTTTGACCGGTTTCAAAACGAATTTTAAAATTAAGCAATTTTAAATTTGTTATTATTTGGAAATTACTCAACTCAGTATTTTTATTATAAGGACCGGTTAATCTTTTTAAGTTTTCATAAATGATTCTTATTTTTTTTTCAGATTGTTTTACATATCTAGAAAATAAAGAAGAATTATTTTTTAAACTTAAAAAAAGGTTTTTATTAGTACTCATATCTTCAAACTTTATATTTTGGGTCCAAAATATATGCATTAACCTTAAATGGGCTTGTTCAATTAAATTTAAATCCGTTTGTTTCTCAAGCTTTATTGAATAATCAGTTCGTAGACCTAAAATCTTTGATGATTTTTTTACTTTTTTTGAATCATATAAACCATATTGAAGAATTACATATGAAGTATCTGTGTTTACAAGAGTATGATAATTTTGGAGTAAACCTGCTATAGAAATTATTTTATTATTAATCGTTAAAATTAAAACATCTTTAGTTAATTCTATTGTTTTTGATTCTTCTATCGGGAATAAAGACTTTTCTGGAGCGTAATTAGGAACAAAAACAATCTCTGAAGTTGCTGTAAGTTGCTCTAAAGTCTCGAGGTCATAAGCAAAAAAAACTTGTCCCGTTTCTAATAGTAGATAATTTATAGTATCTATAATATTATTAACAGGTTTAAAACCCATTAATAATAATCGTTTTTTTATCCAATAAGGAGATTCTTTTATTCTTAGCTTTTGGCTTTTCATATTGAATAAAGTTATGCAGTCCTTAGAATGTAATAGATTCTCGCTTGTTAAATTTTTTAGAACTTTACTAAAAGATTTTTTTTGCAAATAACGTTCCCAGATAGCGTATTCCCATTTTAATATTTTATAATGTTTAAAGCATTCAAAATTGTTACTTTTTAGTAAGGATCTATAATTAATACTTTGACTATAAAAACTTTGTGTTAAATTTAACGTTTTTTTATACGGATTTAATAAAATCAAAGGTTTTATACTGTTAGGTGTTTGTAAAAATAAATTAGAATGAAAAAGAGCAATTATTTCAGTTATTAACCCTCTTATATTTGAAACATCGGCCCTATTTGCCGTAAAACTAATGTCTAAAATAAGGTCGTTACCTTTAAAATTTTTTTTTTTATCTATACTTTCAATTTCAAAACCTGCAAGAGTTAATCTATTGACTAAATCAATTAAAGTTAAATTTTGTAGTCCTATTAGCTCCTGTACCCATTTTAAAGAAATATACATAAAATTTTATAGTAATGAAAAAATAGATAGATACATATATATATGTGATAATCTTAGCTGAATTATATTTTAAGATTGAATTGAACAAAGAGATGAATTTTTTAAGCCCTAGTAAATGTCAAATTATTCTCATCTGAATATCTTTCCATAAATCTCATAAAACGGTCCCATGCTTCAGCATTTTTCATAATGTAAAGTGCTTGTAGTGTTTTTGGTTTTCCTTCAATAAACTTAGCATTAAGGTCTTTTGTACTTAATGTCCCTTCCTTATCAATTAGAAACATTCCTGTTATTTCACTTTCTGGGTTAACTACTGTATAAAATAGACTAGCATCTTCAAAAATAAAAGTTGCTGTACCTGTAGTCCCATCTGTTGACCGTGTTATATTAATAGTAGGTATAGTAGTTTCTTCAACCCCTTTAATAAATTGTATTATAGCTTTCATAATGCTCCTAATTAAATTATTACTATTATTCTAATATTTTTATAAATAATAGAGAACTATATATGATTAAATAAAAAAAAACAACCCAAATAAAAAGAAGTATTTAAAATTTGACTTTTTTATGAAGTTAAACTATAAGATGATCGTATTAACTCAAAAAAATAATATCAATACTAGTAGTAACAATTATTATTGTTACTAAAAAAGATAATAATAAATTATTATATATATAACTTATGCGAAAAAAAACAATCCAAGTAATTTTAACTAAAGATGTTCAGAAATTAGGGAAACAAGGTACTCTTATTAAAGTTAAGCCAGGATATATTAGAAATTATCTAATCCCTTTAAAACTTGGTAAAATAGCTACTCCTAGTTTAATTAGCCAATTTGAATTACAACAAAAAGACTCAGAAGTAAAACAATTACAATTTAGTAAAAAGTGTATTATTAATAAAGAATTATTAGAAAATTCTGGTAAATTTACAATTAAGAAAAAAATATCAGAGACTGGTATTTTTTATGGTAAAATTACAAAAAAACATATATTAGATTTAATAATAGAGAACGTAGATTTAACTATAGATTTAAATAAAAACCAATTGGAGCTACCTGATATGAAAGAATTAGGTGAATATATTATTGAAATTATTTTAACAACAGATGTTATAGCTAAAATTAATATCGAGATATTACCAGAATAGAATATTGTGGAAAAGAGGGACTTAGAATTATCTAATTCAGAAACAATACTCCCTTACAATCTATTAGCTGAGAAATTAGTTTTAGGAAGTATATTAACAATACCTGAAGCTATTCTGTTGGTTAGTGAAAAATTGCCTATTGAAGCTTTTTATTTAAAGACTCATCAAATTATTTATAAGGCTTTATTAATACTTTATGCCGAAGGTAAAACAATTGATTATATAAATTTAATTACATGGATCCAAGATAATGGTTTTTTACCAAAAATTGGTGGAGCACATGTAATTATAGATCTTTTAAATCAGATGCATACTTTAAGTAATCTAGAAGAATATATAGCTTTAATTTATGAAAAGTACTTAAGAAGATCATTAATTGAACTTGGAGAGGAAATAATTGAAAGTGGTTATTTAACTGAAATACCATTAGAAACAATTTTTACAAAAATTGAGCAAAGTTTTTTTCTCATATCTGAGACTAAATCAAAAAAGCAAATAATTAGTGTCCAAGAAGGATTACAACAAGTTTTAAAAGAAATTGAAGAAGGTTTAAGGATACCAAGGTTACCTGGGTTAAAAACCACGTTTCTAGAGTTTGATATAATAACTCAAGGGTTCCAAAATTCTGATCTTATTATCATTGCTGGACGTCCTTCAATGGGTAAAACTGCTTTTGCTTTCAATTTAGCAAAAAATATTGCCCAAAACCACAAAACAGGAGTAGTTTTTTTTAGTTTAGAGATGACTCGTGAACAATTAGTTTATAGATTATTAGCTTCTGAAGTTGGAATAACAAACACAAGATTAAGAGCCTCAAGGATTAAAGAAACTGAATGGATTAAAATAAATAATACAATAAAGGATTTATCACAACTAAGACTTTTTATTGACGATACTCCAGATCTATCCGTAGGTGAAATAAAATTAAAAGTAAAGACAATTAATCTTGAATATTCAAATCAAATAAATTTGGTAGTCATTGACTATTTACAATTATTAGAAGGTGTAAAACAAGATGCGAATAGAGTCCAAGAACTTTCTAAAATTACACGAGCGCTAAAAAAATTAGCACGTGATTTAAATATACCAGTTATTGTTTTATCTCAATTAAGTAGAAATGTAGAGAGTAGGGTAAATAAAAGACCAATTTTAGCAGATTTAAGGGAAAGTGGTTGTATTAATTTTTCAGTTAAAAAACCTACTACGGCCATAAATAAAATAAAAGATAATTCTATTTTTTGTTGGACGGGTAATTGTATCTCTAAGCAAAAAATTTCTGATATCAAATTTACTGGGCAAAAACCCGTGTATAGATTAGAAAGTAATTTAGGTTGGTCTTTACTAATAAGTAGTAACCATAAAATTTTAACGAATAAGGGTTGGAAAAAAATTGACCAGTTAGCATTAGATAATTTTATTAGTGCAAAATTATTACTCGGGTTTAGATCCTTAAATAATTTAAGTAAGTATTGTGTTACATGGGATAAAGTAACTAGGATAAGATATCACAAGTTAGCTCCGGTTTATGATTTACATATTTCTAATTACTCAAACTATTTAACTAATCACTTAATTATTCATAACTCTATCGAACAAGATGCAGATGTTGTTATTATGCTATATCGGGATGAGTATTATAATAAAGATACATTAGAAAAAAATTTAATTGAACTAATTATAGCAAAACATAGGAATGGTCCAGTTGGATCCACAAAATTAATCTTTGACCCAAAATACCTTAGGTTTTTTAATATTTAATAACGTATTCTAATCTTTGAAACTTAGGTTTTTAACTTTTATATTATCTACTAATAAAAAAATATAGAATAAATTTTTTTATACCTACTAATTAGTTAAAAGTCAATTTGACCTAGAAGATAGAATTGGTTTACTCTATGTTTTAATACTTTTGTATTTGGTATCTAGAGCGTCCTTAGTTCAGTTGGTAGAACATAGGTCTCCAAAACCTAGTGTCGAGGGTTCAAATCCTTCAGGGCGCGTATCGTATAAAATTAAAAACTAGAAATCTTATAATAAATTTTTAATTTTAAAATTATTAAATTCAAAAAAAAATATATATATGGCAAAAAAAGTAACTAGCATAATAAAACTTGCTTTATCTGCAGGTAAAGCTGTTCCTGCACCTCCAGTAGGTCCAGCTCTTAGTCAACACGGGGTTAATATCTCAGCTTTTTGTAAAGAATACAATGCAAAAACAGCTGATCAAATTGGTTTAATCATCCCAGTAGAAATATCAGTATATGAAGATAGATCTTATACATTTATACTAAAAACTCCACCAGCTTCAGTTTTGTTAGTTAAAGCTACTAATATAAAAAAAGGTGCGTCAGAACCAAATAGACAAGTAGTAGGGTCAATCACAATAGATGAAATAAAAAAAATAGCCGAAATTAAATTACCGGATTTAAATACAACAAATTTAGATAGTGCTGTTAAAATTATTGCAGGGACTGCAAAAAATATGGGAATCACAATAACTGATTAACATTTAACAAATTTTAAATAACGGGTCCAAAAAAAGAATGAGGAAATTAAATAAGCGAACGAAAGAGAACAGACAAAAAGTAGAAAAACGCTTATATAGTCAAAATGATGCAATTCGTATTTTAAAAGAAACTGCAAATGCCAAATTTATAGAATCAGTTGAAGCACATATTTCTTTATCAATTGATCCAAAATATAGTGACCAACAATTACGAAGTACCCTAATTTTACCTAAAGGTACTGGTAATACCAAACGTATTGCAGTATTAATGCCTTTAGAAAGTATTACAACAGAATATAAAGAATTAGCTGATATAATTGGTTCTGATGACTTAATCGAAACAATTACTAAAGGTGATATAAATTTCGATATATTAATTGCTACACCTGATATGATGCCAAAATTAGCTAAGTTAGGTAGAATCTTAGGTCCAAAAGGATTAATGCCCTCACCAAAAGCTGGTACAGTAACAACTGATGTAAAATTAACTTTAGAAGAATTTAAAAAGGGTAAATTAGAATATAGAGCAGATAAGACAGGTATTGTTCATTTATTGATTGGAAAAAGTAATTTTGCTGATTCTGATTTATTAGAAAACCTATTTGCTGTCTATACTTCAATTGAAAATAATAAACCTCCTGGAGTAAAGGGACGTTATTTTAAAACTTTTCATATTTGTAGTACAATGGGACCTTCAATCGAAATTGATATTGCTGCTTTAAAGCCTTAAATTAATTAAAATTAAACTAATAATTATCTTTTGACAAACGAATTAAAAAATAAAAAATAAAAATATGACTGAAAAAATTTCGACTTTAATCGATGAACTAAAAACATTAACTTTATTAGAAGCAGCAGAACTAGTTAAAGCTATAGAGGAAACATTTGATGTCGATGCATCTGCTGGTGGTGGAGTTATGATGATGAGCCAAGGTGGATCAGCTTCGGACAATGGTGAAGCAGCGGAAGAAAAAACAGAATTTGATGTAAGTTTAGATGAAGTACCTAAAGATAAAAAGATACCTATCTTAAAAATAGTTCGCTCTTTAACAGAACTAGGATTAAAAGAAGCTAAAGAATTAGTTGAGAATACACCAAAAGTTATAAAAGAAGGGTTAACAAAAGCCGCTGCGGAAGAAACTAAAAAGACGCTTGAGGATGCTGGTGCAGTTGTAACTCTGAAATAATTGTTTAATTACTCCTTTAGTAAATCTAAAGATCAGTCATGTTTTTCTACACTAGGTAGAAAAACATGACTGATCTTTAGATTTACTAAAGGAGTAATTAAACAATTATTTCAATAAAGACTTTTCAATTTTTTAGAATATATCTTCTTCTGCATGAGATTCGACTTCACAATCTGATTGAGGGTAAGCTACACAAGTTAATATGAAGCCTTTTTCAAGTTGCTCTTCCTCTAAAAAAGCTTGCTCTGATTGCTCTACAGTACCTGCTGTTAATTTACCTGTACATGACGAACAAGCACCAGCACGGCAAGAATATGGAAGGTTTAAGTCTTGCTCTTCAGCTGCTTCTAAAATAGTTTGGTCGTCAGGACAGTCAATAACTTTATCAATACCTAAATCTGCGTTTACAACGTGTATATTAAATCCCATACAATTAAATTTGGTTTAAAAATAATAAATATTACAAGCAAAATTTATTTTAATCTAAATAATAACGTAATATATATTACAAGTAGTTAGATAATTTGTCAACGTTATAATTCTTATATACAAATTTCATAGTAAGAAAGTCAAAAACATGTTCACTTAATAGGAGCTTATAACAAATGGCATTACCATGGTACCGTGTTCATACTGTAGTTCTTAACGACCCAGGCCGATTAATTGCAGTTCATTTAATGCATACAGGATTAGTTGCAGGATGGGCTGGTTCAATGGCATTATACGAATTATCTATATTTGATTTCTCAGACCCTATTTTAAACCCAATGTGGCGTCAAGGTATGTTTGTTATGCCTTTTATGACTAGATTAGGTGTTTCTGACTCATGGACAGGATGGGATATTGCTGGAGAAAGATCTGAACCAATTGTAAGTTTATGGTGTTACGAAGGAGTAGCATATAGCCATATTATATTATCAGGTTTATGTTTCCTAGCTGCCGTTTGGCATTGGGTTTATTGGGATCTTGAATTATTCCGTGACCCAAGAACAGGTGAGCCTTCTTTAGATTTACCGAAAATTTTTGGTATACATTTATTCTTATCTGGTTTATTATGTTTTGGTTTTGGTGCATTCCATGTAACTGGATTTTTTGGTCCTGGTATTTGGGTTTCCGATGCTTATGGATTAACAGGTCAAGTTCAACCAGTAGCACCTTCATGGGGAGCTTCAGGTTTTAATCCTTTCAATCCTGGTGGAATTGCCTCACATCATATGGCGGCAGGAAGCTTTGGAGTCTTAGCAGGTGGTTTTCATTTAACTTTACGACCTCCTCAGCGTTTATACCGTGCATTACGAATGGGTAATATCGAAACAGTATTATCTAGTAGTATTGCAGCTGTCTTTTTTGCAGCTTTTATTACTTCAGGAACAATGTGGTATGGTTCTGCAACAACTCCAATTGAATTATTTGGACCAACAAGATACCAATGGGATAGTGGATATTTCCAACAAGAAATTGAACGTCGTGTTGAAGTTTCATTAAATGAAGGTTTATCTGAAAGTGAAGCTTGGTCAAGTCTTCCTGATAAATTAGCTTTCTATGACTATATTGGTAATAACCCAGCGAAAGGTGGTTTATTTAGATCTGGTCCTATGAATAAAGGTGATGGAATCGCAGAAGCTTGGTTAGGACATCCAATTTTTAGAGACCGCGAAGGTCGAGAATTAGCTGTACGTCGTATGCCGGCTTTCTTTGAAACTTTCCCTGTAATTTTAATTGATAAAGATGGAATTATTCGTGCAGATATACCATTCAGACGTGCTGAATCTAAATATAGCATAGAACAAGTTGGTGTTAATGTTAGTTTCTATGGTGGTAAATTAAATGGACAATCATTTAAAGATGCACCAACAGTGAAAAAGTTTGCTCGTAAAGCTCAACTTGGTGAAGTTTTTGAGTTTGACAGAACAAGTTTAGAATCTGATGGAGTATTTAGAAGTAGCCCACGTGGTTGGTATACTTTTGGTCATTTAAATTTAGCATTATTATTCTTCTTAGGTCATTTATGGCATGGTTCACGTACTATCTTCCGTGATGTGTTTACTGGTATTGGTTCAGAAGTTACTGAACAAGTAGAATTTGGTGCATTCCAAAAATTAGGTGATGAAACAACTCGTAAACAGGGTGTAGTATAATTTATTTTTTTAATTAATTAAAAGGAAAAAATATGGGCATAGACTTTTCACAACTTTCACAACCAGCATTAGTGTATGCAACTTTATTGATAGGAACACTAATGGTTCTCTTTTTTGCTGTTTTCTTCCGTGATCCACCTAAAATACTTAAAGAATAATTATTTATGATTTATCTTTTCTTATCTTATGAAATTTTAATTTTATATAGATAAGAAAAGATAAACCATAAAATTAATTTATAAGTATTAATCTTCATGTTCCTCAAAGGGATCTCTCAAAAATTTTGACCCCGGCCCAAACGCCGTATAAGTTGAATACGCAGTTATCCCTATTAATAAGCTAGATACAAAAATTATTAAAATTGTAGATGTTTCCATAGTTTTTATTTTATTTATAATTATTAAATTACTATACTGACAAGAAATTGTTATTAATTAACTTAAACTTTATTACATTATGGCTTTCAAAACAAAATTAGGTGATATTTTAAGACCTTTAAATTCTGAATATGGTAAAGTAGCACCAGGTTGGGCTACAACATTACTTATGGGTATAGCTATGCTATTATTTTTAGTTTTTTTATTAATTATTTTACAAATTTATAATTCATCATTAATTTTAAATGATGTTGATGTAGATTGGCAAAGTTTAGGCAATTAACTTAAATTATAGGTAATGTTCACTTTATTATATTTTATTTTAAAAATAAAATATAATAAAGTAAACATTACCTATAATTTAAGATATTACGATAATGGTTGTAATTTAGTTTTTTTTGGTAACCCAGTATAACTACTTACAAATTTTTCGAAATCTTTCCCATCAATTGTTTCAATTTGTGTTAATAATGTCGCTAATTGGTCTAATAATAAACGGTTTCTTTCTAATATAGTACAAGCCTTATCAAACCCATCTTCAACAATTTCAATAATTTGCATATCAATTTGATCCGCAACATCAAGGAAACAATCGGGTCTTGTTTGTAAACGTCGACCAAAGAAGATTGAAGGTTGTGGTAGGTCCATAGCCATTGGCGTTAAACTAGACATACCAAATCTTGTAACCATTTGTCTAGCTAAAGAATTTACTTTAAAAAAGTCATTACTAGCACCACTTGTTATTTCCATTTTTCCAAAAATAACTTTTTCTGCTGCTCTTCCACCAAGGGTACCTATTAATCTAGAAGATAATTGGCCTCTCGTTAAAAGAGGTTGCTCATCTGGTGTAAACCAAGTTAATCCTTGAGCACGCCCACGAGGAATTAAGGTTACTTTTGAACATCATCATGATTTTTTAACAAAGTACCAGCTAACGCGTGTCCAACTTCATGGTAAGCAACTAACCTTTTATTTCGAGAATCATTTAAAAGCACCCCCTCTAGACCGGCAATAATTCTTTCAATAGCTGTATATATTTGTTTAATTGAGATTGTTTCCAAGTTAGCACGGGCTGTTAAAATCGCAGCCTCGTTAAGTATATTAGCTAAATCAGCACCTGAAAAACCAGCAGTTCTTTGTGCAATAAATTTAAGAGATGTTTTAGAGTCTATATTTTTATTTCGACTATGAACCTTCAAAATCTCTATACGCCCATATATATCTGGCAAGTTAACTGTTATTTGTCGGTCAAAACGCCCAGGACGTAATAAAGCAGAATCTAAAACATCAGCTCTGTTTGTAGCTGCAATAACAATTATACCACTTGTAGCTTAAACCCATCCATCTCAGTTAAAATTTGATTTAATGTTTGTTCTCTCTCATCATTAGTTCCTCCAACACCTGTTCCCCTTTGTCTACCGATTGCATCAATCTCATCAATAAATAAAATACATGGAGAATTTCGCTCTGCTGTCTCAAATAAATCACGAACGCGGGAAGCACCTATCCCAACGAACATTTCAACAAATTCTGAGCCAGAAATACTAATAAATGGTACACCTGCTTCTCCTGCAATTGCTTTTGCTAATAAAGTTTTACCTGTTCCAGGGGGACCAACTATGATAACTCCTTTTGGAGGGTTAGCACCAACGGCTGTAAATAATTGTGGCATTTTAAGAAAGGAAACAAATTCTTCGAATTCTTGTTTAGCTTCATCAATACCAGCAACATCACTAAAGGAAACACCAGTATTTGCATCTAATTGAATTTTTGCACGAGCTTTACGTAAGTTACCAAAGAAGTCATAATTACTACCTTCAGAAAAAAATAGTTGGAAAACAACTAAAAGTAAAACTGGAACTAAAAGAGCACTTAGAATAGACCATGCTGATTCAAAAGTAACAGCTGGGTGAGCTGTAAAGTCTATTTGAAATTCTCTTAATTTTAAAATTAAAGATGAATTACGGATAGGTACTTTTACCCCAATATGCTGTAATTTATCCCCTAAAGACCCAAAAGCATCAAATACTACGATTTCAGCATTTTCATATAAATCTACTTTTTTTATATCACCATTTTCTAAATAACTTAAAAATTTATCAAAAGAAATCATTTGACTTGGTGACTATCTTTAAAATTAATTAAATTACTCCCTAATTCTAAAAAATTGTCCCACTTAAAATAAACAAAACCTGAAATAACTGCTAAACCAACCAAAAGTATATAGAAAATCTTTGGGGTTTCATTTTTCATAAATGCCTCTCCTTAGTACACGTTAATAATATTATATTATTAACACATATCAGATTAAAAAACAACTAAATAAAAATTTTATGTAAACTTAATCAAAAACAAAATATAATTACATTTATAACTATTAATTAAATTATTTTAAACTGACTAAAATACTATGGTAGAAAAAGGCGCAAAAGTACGTATTTTAAGAAAAGAATCATATTGGTATAACGATGTTGGAACTGTTGTAATAGTCGAAAAAGTGGCTTCAAATTACCCTGTATTAGTTAGATTTGTAAAAGTCAATTATAGTGGTACAAATACATCGAATTTTAAACAAGAAGAATTAATAGCAGCATAGTATTTAAACTTAAACTTAAACTTAAACTTATAAATATAAGTTTAAGTTTAAGTATTATTTATAACTATATAATTCAGTCGATACACCTGGTGAAAGATCTAATACTAATAGCGTATTAACAATTTCTTTCGAATCG
>JARUPZ010000751.1:0-29784 GCA_031213475.1 Nereocystis luetkeana | reverse complement strand
CAAAAATATTGTGGTCTCCTATTACATAGTTGACCGCTATATACGGGTTTTGTCAGGGCTCGTTTGAGATGATGATATATATTCATGGCCATCATCGTCGTCTGATTGTGTGAACCTATACACCAGTAGAAACATCATATCACTAAAAACGAAGATGACGGTGACTATTGTCAACATCAACAAGCAACACGTTCAGCAGCAGCAGCAGCAGCAGCAGCAGCAACAGCTGTATCACGTACCAGGTATCACGTAACTTCTCGTACGTCCTGGTATGTTCCGAGATGATTTACATTTTTTTTATTACGTGTCCTGAAAACGAGGATCGTGTGTGGTTATACTGGTATATACATCGCCGGCGTCCCCGGTGGCTTGGCAGGTGGTCCGCGTGCCTATCAAGATCAATTTTGCAGGTTCGAGTGTCACCGAGTGCATGCTCGTAGGGACTTTGTCTTGCATGAAAAATTGATTAGCGGAAAGCGCGAGAGCGGGAATTAACAGTATTAATAGCTGCATTCGATGAAAAATCGACGAGCAGTGAGAATGCTTAACCCTATGCGCGACAAAAAATGAAGGCACCTACCGGGGGGGGGGGGAGAAGGGTAGACACCTGTAACCACGGCTTGTCCAGAAGCACCGCTGAGGGTAAAACCACCTACGAGTTATAGGCTGGAAAATAAAAGTGATGATAGGACAAACAAAACAGAAAAAAAAGTCACCCCTAAAAATCAAGATAAACGACAGCAGTGATTTTGTTTGATTTCTGCGGTACAAGCAAAAGCCAGATTCCACGAGACTGCTTCCTATTAATACCAGGAATTGTCTTCGAATCGTGACTCTACAGTAAGTAGTTTTTGTTCAAGTGAAAACACGTCTTTTGCAGACGCGGGGGGTGCGGTTTCTCGCCGACCGCACCGAGCAGAACCGAAAACGCTTTGTGACGGGAAGCGCCGGGAGACATGGGTGAAGCCACCGCCGCGAGCGCGGTGGCCGTGGCTTGATGTTCCAACGAAGGCAAAAGAAAACTGCTAAAAAAAACAAATGTTATTATTAATAGTGGTCGAATAACTGATTTCATAAAAAGATGGGAGAGCAGCGTTTTTTTTTCTTCTTTTAAGTGGAAACAAAAACTACACCCTAACCACTTCTTATGCAGTCGGAAACTAGGATTTGAAAATGCCGGTTTCCGATCGGAGACAAAACATGCCAATCTTGGACATGATTTATTAATGGTACGTTTAATAACCGCAGCTGCTAGAAACGTTTGAATCGACCGACTGATCAATTCAAACTATATCTGACTGCACGCCGAAACAAAAAACTAAACCAGGCGACAAATATACGGCGAAGTAAGAAAACCGTAAGAAAAAATACACGGTTCGGTTCATCATTAGAACATGATACTGAAGCCGCATTATTGCTTGAGAGCCCTACTATATCTACTACCAACTACACGAGCCAAGCGTGTTCAAATATAGATACACCCACTCGCTTTACCCTCTCTCCTCATCGACGAATCCCAAAAATAAAAAATAAAAAAAATGACGGCCTCCTGACCCAACCGCAGCCAAAAAAAAAAGTTATGTTGTATATATATATATCGATCAATCCGCCGACTCTGGCTTGGTTCCGAAATACGCTACTCGCCAATGTGTCTCAGTGAAAGTTTTCTCCACTCCAAACGCTTCCTTCGACCTTGTTGCTTGCTCTCACAAAGACACCAGCAGCACCACCGACGCCATGCCGGTGATTGAACATTTTTCAAGCGGACTTTTCTTTTTGTTAGTTTATATTTCTTTCTCGCTTCCAAAAAAAACGAAAATAACCGAAAAAAGTAGCAAATTATATTTTTCACCGTTTCCCTGCGGCACGCTTGTTGCCAGAAAGAAGTGAAACAAATAAAACAAGAGAGTGTTCACCTTTCTCGTTTTTTTACGTTAACCTGCGATGTACGGAACGCACGAGGGGGGGGGGGGAAGGAAACGCGCAGAAAAAGCCCGGTGCCATAATTCGTTATCCTCCCCCATACATAAAGATGCATATCGCGGCCGCCACCCCGTCCCCGTCCCCCCCCCCTTCACGCCTCCTTCGCTTGTCACCGCGCGCGAAAAACCGCCCCAATAAGATGTGCCTCCTGCTGCACCCCCCTTCGTCAGGTGTACGGCCTAAACCGACTGTCTACAGTCACGACACACGGCCACTCCCATGCCATGACGCACGGCTACCCGGACGGTCGCTCGCTCGCAGCAACTGCGCACTGCCTTTTGACATAAGGCTGTCCGCTCCGAGATACCGCACTTGCATACTGCCATGGCAAGAAGCTTTCGGCTCAGACCTACTGCACTGCGTAACGGCATTCGGCCGCTCAGCCCTACTGCCTCCTGCCACACCATACAGCTGCTCAGACCTACTGCCTGTCGCAAGACATGCGCTTCCCCCCACTCAGACCTACTGCTTATAGAGTGTAATGTCATACAGCCGCGCAGACCCCACTGCCTCACGCCACAGCAGACATCCGCTCGGACCTACTGTCACAGACCTACTGTTCGGTCGAATGACCCACTGCCATGATATACGGCCGCTCAGACCTACTGCCGTGGCGTACCTCCGTCGAGACCTACTGCCTTCATACGGCAGTTCAGACCTACTACCTTCGGCCACAACAAACCTACTGCCTCCTGCGAGGACACGACTCGTGTCGCAACCCAACCCGACGAGCGAGAGAGCAAGCGACATCCAACACACATTCGATGTCCATCATTCCAAGAGAAAAAACAAGAAATAATCTAGGAATAGATACGTATAGCTTCCTCGTTTTGCGGGAGGGGGGTTTCGACATTGCCACCGCCTCCTCGATTTCGACAAAAAAAAAGTCAAAATAAACCAAGACCTGAAACGTACACATATACCCCTGCCACCCAACGCACGCAACAACGTCTGCCCCCCCCCCGCCCCCACCAAAACATGCAAGAAGATACCACGGCTGCACCCCTTGACTGACCTCCCTATACTAAACTCCTGTAGTGAGGCTTGTGCTTGTCAGGGGACGTCCCGGCCATCCCCGGGTTTCCTATGTGGGTCAGGGGACAAGATGGGTACATCCCCGGGTGTCCTATGGGGATCAGCGAACATCCTGAGTACATCCCCGGATTTTCCACGCGGATCAGGGGGCATCCTGGGGACATCCCCGGGTTTCCTATGTGGATATGGCTCTTGCTGGTACAGCGAGCGGTATTCGCTTCACCAGGAAGATTTACATCCACAGGCCTTTTGCCTTGCCGCGACCTCCACCCCCTTCCCGCCAGGCCCCCCTCCGATTACCCCTCCCTCCCCCCCCCCCCCTCCCCTCGTTCCCACCACCACCATCGCTCCTCGTGACCGGTGGTGGCCAAAACGGTAGAGGGTCGGTCGCCCCTTCCCACAACTAATAAAAGAGAGAAAGCACATACATGTATAGAAATAGTGGGGAACACAATAATCAGAGACAGCTAAACGAAACGACAGGCCGTTTTCCCGAGATAGGTATGTACCGGGGGCCGGCATGTGTGCCAACTAGCCGCCCCCCCCCCCCCACCCCCCCCGGCCAGGCCATTACCCCGCGGCGGGACTTCGCGGTCAGAACGGCCAGGCCTTTACGCAGACAAGCACCGCGGACGGGGTTCCTAAACACAACACAAGTTGCAGGCATTCTGGCCGTGGGAGGAAGGGGGGTCACCCCGCAATTTCGCGTCACTGGATCACCAATCGTAACTACCTCCCGCTCCCCCCACCCCTACCACCCCGCCTTCCATCACTCTAATTTTCCACAATCTCCCCGCACTATCCCACGATCTCGGCCTGAACAGGGGTCCCGGCCATGAGTCTCCCCCCCCCCCCCCCCTTGAGGACCCCCCCCTCTCTCCCATGGGGACCCCCCCCACACACATGGAAACCCTACCGCCTCCAAAGCCAACGAACTCTCTCCCAACAGGGGTCGCTACCAGGCCAAGTCAAAACAAGCCAGAGCACATACCGACACAGCACAGCAGCTTTCAACATAACTACCACCACATCGACGCGGAGGGGGGGGGGGGACAGCACAGCAGCTTTCAACATAACTACCACCACATCGACGCGGAGGGGGGGGGGGGTGTACTCGATAGGAGAGATGTACTCGATCTCATGCATGGTCGTAGTCGTATGACCATAGACCCTCGCATCCCTACAATGCCGGGACGGAGCATGTCGGGTTTTCACCGACCAGGCAGACATTGCTTGCACCAAGCGCGAAGCGCCGTGAGGTGTCTGGCGAGTCGCATGAAGGGTGAGCTGCATCCTACTAAGAACCGCTTTTGAGGCGGACTTGCATATGGACGACAGCTTCAATGAGTTGATTGAATTTCCGGTGTAGGCATTTTCAGAGACAGCAATGGGAGTACTATGTAACTGCCAATTGGGTGCCTTACCTTGAACACTACGTGATACGATCACTCCTAATTGTGCGGAGTAAAGGTTCTTTACCTCGCACAAATGATCTAACTCGACAACCAGCTGTGGGCGACCGCCAAAAAAACAAAAAAACAAAAAAACAAAACGGTACCCAGGTTGTCTAGCGCACGTAGTGAGCGGCATGCTTTACAGCGTCGTTGCCAACCGACGCCAACCCAACCTATAAAAAATAGGGGGGGGGGGGGACAGCACAGCAGCTTTCAACATAACTACCACAACATCGACGCGGAGAGGGGGGGGGGGGGGGGGGGGGTCCCAAAGAAGGTCGGGGTGGGGGGGGGTCCCACGCCAAAATGGTGCAAGAATATGCCATCGACGAGGGGAGTGGGGGGGGGGGGGGGGGAGGTCCTACAGACACAGAATGCCGCGGGAAAATGCCACCAACGCTTGGGGGGTTTCCTAAAGACATAGCGATGCATGAACGCAGCCTGGGGGGAGGGAGGGGGGGGGGGGGGGGGGCTGGGAAGAGATGTTCCCGAAAAACATGCTGGAGAGGGTTTTCCGAAAAATGAACCGATCCGGGTTTTCTGAAAAAGAACAAACTGATTCGCGCTTTCTCCGAGAAACAAAAACTGATCTAGGAATGCCGCTGATGGGGGGCGAATCGTAGGTCTTCTACAAAACGTTTTTTGGAGCATCGCACGAAAACCAACATGTCGTGATTTTTTTTGTTTCTTCCCCCTTCCCCCTCCCCCCCCCCAAAAAAAAAAAAAAAATGTTGTTACAGTAGTAGTGCCGACAATGGGGAGGATGAGTGGGCGGGTGGGGGCGTTGTGGGTGGGTTTCCCAAAACTGAATTTTGCCGGAATTCTGAGGGCGGGGGACGGGGGGGGGGGGGGGGGGAGGCACGTGGAGTCGGTTAAAATTTTACCGTCCCGCCATAACCTGCCCCTTGGGGGCATTTTGGTCCTGGTAATCCATCTCGAACACCATTTGCCCCTGGGTTTTCACGATCGCGGAGGGAGAAACGGGCCGGGGAGGGGCGTGGGAAAAGGAGGGCGCAGGGGGGGGGGGGGGGGGGGGGTCAGTGGCATGCAACAACTCACACAACGGACAGATTACGATCAACCCATAGGACATGTACAGCAGTACACTATTAGGACATGTACGGGGGACCATACATAGTAAATAGGATTTACGGGAACAGACAAAAACCAATATATATTCCCTATTTTTGCTAACAATATTTGGTCCTACTTACTATGGTCCCACGGAATTCACGTCCCGTGAAATAGCGCATTTTGCGAAGAATCTGGTCGGGGAGCAAATGTGGCTGACTTTCTTGCGGTCTGCTTGCTTCCGACTACAAAAACGGCACCCCCCAATTCATGGAACCTTCAGAACGAATCCCGACCCGAAAATAACTATTACGGGGGACCATAGTTAACAGGACCTATGGTATACATAAAAACCTATATGTTTAATCATTTTTACTAACAATATTTGGTCCTGTTAACTATGACCCCCCGTAATATTAATAGGTGAACAAAAAAACAGTGGCATGTTGGCCACGTTTTTTTTTTGGCGGTGGCGCAAGTTGGCCACCTTTTTTTCGCAGGAGGCAAGTTGGCCAGGCGTGTGATAAAAAAGCAATGACCGCTGGTGTGCACAAAAACAGATGACATTTTTTTTTTATCCGTCTCGAATGGCATAAAAAAGCAAGAGTTTGTTTTTTTTGTTTTCTTGGTTTTGTTTGGGAGGATACCGTAGGACGCCGCCGGCAAGCTCTCGCCTACTAGGCCATGGATTCACCTGACATCTTCGAGGCCGTCATCTATATACACTCGGTGGCAAGTTGGCCACCATTTTGTTTTTCGCCGGCGGGGCAAGTTGGCCACCTTTTTTAGCCACAACATTTTAGGAGCATCCTAAAGCTTCTCGGGGTTGGAGTCAATAGTATGTAGGAAACACCCCACAAGAAATCCAACGAAATATGGGTTTCCACCCCACTCTCTGCGAATACCCTGTCACCCGTTGCGCAAGATCCTACCCGACAGACGGGGAGGGGGTGGAAGGGGGGGGGGGGGGGTACTCATTTGATGCTTGCCTTAGTCATTTGACCATTGACCACGCACGCCTTTCGAGACGGAGCACCATTCCTACTCCTAAGAGAGACCTCCAACAGTTGGGCGTTCATTGCGTTGTTTCCATATACTACATAGAAAATTTTTACTAATCTTATCCCCTTCCTGTTTGGCCGCCTGTGGCCACCATCTATCTCCTAGGATAGCGATCGTTTTCTCGCAGCCGTGGGGGGGGGGGGGGGGGGGGGGAGGGGTGTAGCCGATATCATGCGTCGCCGTAGCCGTATAGTCATAAGACCCTCGCACCCCTACAGTGCCGGGACGGAGCACGTCGGGTTTTCACCGGTCAAGCAGACATACATTGCTTGCACCAAGCGCGTATCGAAACGTGAGGTGCCCGGCAAGTCGCATAAAGGGTGAGCTGCATCGTGCTCAGAACCGCTTTCGAGGTGGACTTCATTGCTTATGGATGACAGCGTCGTGTTAATTTGGGGGGGGGGGGGGGCGGGGGGGCTCCAGTACAAGGGGGGCGTTTCTAACCAACAAAATCAAATGCCCCGCATCGCCACGAACAGGTGGTTTCCCCCCCACCCCCCCTCCCCACTCCGCCTCCTAGACGAATGTGACATAGAAAAGTGGCGAGAAAACGATCGCCCATCTATTACGGGGGACCATAGTTAATAGGACCAAATATTGTTAGTAAAAATGGTTAAATATATAGGTTTTTATGTATACCATAGGTCCTATTAACTATGGTCCCCCGTAATAGGGGGACTAGGTCGTGGCTGGAGGCGGCGAAACAGAAAGCGGATAAGACACAGTAAAAACTTTCTCGTGCGTATGTGTCATACAAAACAAAAAAAAGTACCTGGTAACGAGGTACCAAATGTTTGCAGGTGTCTTCCTTACGAGTAGGAACGCTTCTCCGTCTCGAGAGGGTATGCGTGGGCAACGGTCAAATGACACAAGGCAAGAAACAAACGGGTACACCCCCCGCCCCTCCCCCTCTCCCCACCTTCCCAAGAATCTTACCGTCATGCAGCCGACGGTGGTCATGTAGACCAGGTCGGCGATGAGGTCGATGATCCTCGCCAGCTCGCGGATGTCGGGGATGCAAATGGAGGCGATGTTGCAGATGCACGAAAGCAGCTGCAGGAAGTTGTTGAAGCGCTGCAGAAACAAAACAAGAAACAGAAACAACCATATACGATAATGACAAGAAGGCAGGGGTGGGGGATTGGGGGTGTGGGTGGGGGGGGGGGGGGGGGGCGGAGGAGGAGGAGGAGGAGGAGGAAAAAACGTCGAAGAAAACAAAAAGGAGAAGATATGTTTTAGAAATAGCACGGACAAGTTGAACAACATAATAGGATGAAAATAGGAAGGATAACTTCACCAGTCCGACAGATCATCTACAGATCGATCACGATCTACATTTAGATGATCTAGTTCCTCAGCTGCCGTTGTGAGAGGTTGTGCAGAATCCGTGTAAGACAGATCAGACCCAGGAAACATGTCCTACATCACCCAGATTATACAGTTCCACCGCGGCAACATGAGCTAGACAGATGATACAGATCAGGGATCTATTCCATCTATCTACCTTGAAAGGCTTAGATCGTGATATCTTGTGTAGATGATATGTAGACGATCTGGTCGATGACAACAAGGGTTGCAAGAAGAGGAAACATAAGTCACCACATCACGAGAACAAAAGGCAGCAAGGGCAGTGGCAGCAACAACAATACGCAAGGACGATCGATAACGCAGCAACACCAACACCAACAACAACACGTGAAACAGGCACACCAACCCAACCACAGCAACCACGATATACGGGTGCAACAGACTGTGCTCACGATGATCCTGTTGTCCCACGGATCGGGCATGACCCTGAACTTGTCCATTAGGTACATCCTGAGACACCCAAGAGGAGCAGGCAGCAACATAAACCATAGGAGGGAATTTCGGTAAAAGCCTTGAGTTCGCGGCGCAGCTGATGAAATAGAGTAGGCCCTCGGACCCCAGCGATGATGTCTGTTTCGACAAGCAAATAATGCCTCCATACAAGTACACAAGCAATGATGCCTCCATATATGAGCAAGAATGTCTCCAAACGCCAGCGAGAATGCCCACATGAAAAAGCTAAACTACTAACGTAGGTCCACATACAAGCAAGAACGTTTGTATACGCAAGCAACAACGCCTCCATGAACAAGCAACAACGCCCTCATACACAAGCAACCATGCCTCCATACACAAACAAAAAACGTCAATACGCAAGCAAGAGTGCCATCTATACACAGGAAGAACACTTCCATGCACAGCCAAGAATGCCTCCATACACAGTAGAACGACTCCGTACACGAGCAAGAACAACTCCATACACAAGCGAAACTGCTACCCCCTTACACAAGCAAGAACGCCCCCACACACTAGCAAAAAACGCCTCCACACACAAGAAAAAAATAACACCCTGCACCTCAATACAATAGCAAAAATATAAATGCATACACGAGCAAAGGCGTGCCTTCGTACACAACAAAAAATGCCACCATACACAAGAAAAAACGGATGGCATCGGCTATAGAGCAACAACGCCTCTGTACGCGAGAGCGACAAAGCCTCCACACACAGCCAAAACACCTTCTCCACATCGGACGCATCACGATCTGAACCGACCTGCTAGAGCTAACCGCGCAGCTATTGCAGCAGAACGACTCCATACACAAGCAAAAGCACGGACAACTCTTCTCGCCGCAGTCCCCGGGGCTCATGCAGCACACTGGCGAAAGGAGAAAAACAAACAGGCAACAAAAGAAAGGCGAAACACGGGCAGGAAAAAACAAAACACGCAAGTTTGATATTAATAATATTACGGGGGACCATAGTAAATAGAACCAAATATTGTTAGCAAAAATAGTTAAATGTATAGGTTTTCGTGTGTTCCATAGGTCCTATTTAAATGGTCCCCCGTAATAGTTCGAAAAAAAATAGGGCGTGGAGCAGAAAAAAAAGGGAAAAATAAACAAGGCTAAGGGTCATTCTTATCGGAGAGCTTTTTTTTTCCAAATTTTCGACATTTTTTTCGCGCAATTTTTCAATCTTCCATATTTTCCTGTTTTTTTTCTTCCAAATATTGGAATGTTAAACAAGCTTGATATTTTTGGTTCTGGAGAATTTCACGAATAGTGACAGAACGCCTCCGTATATTGATACATATCTCCAACTATTTCAAAACTTTGGAAATTACGGAAAAAAAACGCTCTCCGACAAGAATGAACCTAAGGCGGTGTATCGACCCTTTGAGGACTGCAGTCCCGTTATGAGGACCATTGGGGCCAAACTGCTTGAAAGTTGAGTGCTTTGCCCCCGAAACGGGACTGCAATTCTGAAAGGGTTACTCATGTACAAGGTTCTCTCCGAGACGTGCCTATCACGGGGGACCATAGTTAATAGGACCAAAAATTGTTAGTGCTTCGTAAAAATTGTTAAATATTTACCTGGTACTGGTAGGTTTTTTATGTATACCATAGGTCCTATTAACTATGGGCCCCCGTAATAGGGTAGTGGCGCAAGAACGATCTGAAAAAGACAAAAACACGCGATATTGTACCCTACGCACATAGTACAATAATTTCGACGTTGAGAAAGATCTGCGTATTACTGCTGTACATATGAGTGCATGCTCGTAGGGACTTTATTTTCTAGCAAAAAAAGAACTTGATTAGCGGAAAGCGCGAGAGCGTGAGTAAAATAGCTACATTCGATGAAAATCGACGAGAGCAGTTGGAATGCTGAACCCTATGCGCGGCAAAAAACAAAGGCACGTACCGGGGGGGAGCAGGGACGACACCTGTGACCACGGCTTGTCCAGAAGATCGCCGAGGGTAAAACCTTCTACGAGCTAGGACGGAAAGTAAAAGTGATATTGAAAAAAATATGTATACATGTACATATAGACGTGTACAGCAGCAGAGAGACCCCTTTCATGGAACTACACCTGCTTTTTTTTGGGGACCAAACCTACACGGAAACGGTGTGGAACCGTTACTATTGACTGAATCGTTTCAATCGTTTCAATAGATTTTCTTGACGATCCCGCCAGACATTGTTGCGTCGTATCTGCCCGTAAGTTAATGCATGCATGTCTTTTGTCTTTGCTGTGGCGCCCACGGCGAAGAATACTCCTGCCGCAAAAAGCCGAGGACTGCAGACAACAACAACAACAACAACAACAACAACAACAAAAATATCTTGAAAGCACTCCACACGTGACACACGGCACACACGGCACACACACGCGTGACATTCTTGACACGGCAGTGCAGTAGCGGGATAATATTTACGGATGCGCCGAAGAAGGAGCTGGAACTCTCGACCAAACTCGGCTGCCCACCAAAATTGCACTGCAGCAGCAGCAGCAGCAGCAGCAGCAGCAGCAGCGTTGTACCTGTAGCGGCATGCAGGTATCACAAACTAGCAGACACCCCCTCCTTTACAGATCGCAGGGCCCGACTATTAATAAGAACAGCAACGTATTAAAAGGAAGCCACGGACAGCAAACACAGCGCGGACAAAAACTACCGCACACGCGTGATGTACGTAGCTTCCTGCTCTGCTGGCGGGCGGCAGGCGTGTATCGCGTTATAGCCAGCCGGTTGCAGCACGCGCCCTGCGCTGCTCGTGTGCTGCTTGCTGTCTGGTGTCTACCGTAGTTTTCTGGGGGGTGCCTCCGCCACGCACCACAGAACCTCAAAAATATAAGGACATTTGAGGTACTCATATCTAATCCAAACGGTCCTTGCAACACAGCACACACATCGGTATCAGCGCATAAGAGAGGGAGAGATAGCTGGTGAAGACAGACGTCGGGCCGCAGCCTCCAACAAACAGGCTTGCGACACGCGAGTGATGTGGCCCGTTGCTGCTTGTGCTGTTATCACGGGGGGCCATAGTTAATAGGACCTATGGTACACACAAAAACCTATATATTTACCTATTGTTACTCACAATATTTGGTCCTATTTATTATCGCCCCCCTTAATAGGCGGGGTTGTATATGGTCTGGGGTCTAGTTTTCTGGGGTGCGCCTCGGCCAAGCACCACAAAACGTAAAAAATATAGGGACACTTGAGGTGCTCATATTTAATCCAAACGGTCCATGCTTTTCCTTCCAGATGCGTGGGTCTGTCACACACAGCTGCGTCAATGATAGGTAGATGGTGGGTTACGGACCGCAGGCTCCGACAACAAACAGCTAGGCACAGCGGCACAGCGCAGATCGGCGTGTCACACACCCACGGTGTTGCCTGCCGGTGCTCACGCGCTGCAGCCTTGTAACATTCTGCTCTCGGTCTGTTGTCTGCTGTCTACCTCGTACAGATCTGGGCTGTGTGCGCGTGAAAGGGCAACAAGCTGACGACATTTTACCGGTACGTACGTACAAAACAAGGTCTCTCGTACTGAAACCAGGGAAGTCGGCTTAACCACTCCCGCGGAAAAAAAACTTTGAGGGCTTGCCGCATGCTCCGGAGGGCACGGATCGCGCGCCCGGACCTCGATCGATGTGTCCCGCCGTAGCCGTACTTTCCGTGCTCGTGTGAAGAGATAGGTTAGAAAAATTATGATTTGTTTCACAATCATAGCTATTAATATACTACGTTACGACAAAAGCAACAGCGGCTACGTACGAGTAATACCTGTGTTTCAGCATTTGGCGTTTGGACTCACCTTGTGTACGCGTATTATGCGATGGATAAAAAGCCATCTCCGGGGTTTCCAGACCCTTGTATAAAGGCATTTTCATACCGGGGACGGGGGACAATAAAACAATTTTACGGCAGATATTCCAGTTGCGTACGGCTTTCGGAAACACCGGCACGTGCATCCCGGCAACTCACTGGGATAGTACCCCTGGCAGCACAGGTAGTTGTCGAGGTTACCATCGAGGGCTTTCTTCCGCACGACAAACTGTGCACAGCACGTGCAAAGGCATCCGAACATGCACCCTGATCCAAAATAAGATGAGTAAAAAAGAAGCAAAAGTTGCACCGATCCGAGGGAGGTGGGGTGAGGGGGGGGGGGGTCAGACAAAAGCCCCAGTATACTTGGAGGGGGGGGGGCGGGGTAGTGTCGTGAGAAGACGCTCTTCAATACAGTAAGGAGAAGGGAAGGGGGGGGGTGTACTCGATAGGAGAGATGTACTCGATCTCATGCATGGCCGTAGTCGTATGAATGACCATAGACTCTCGTATCCCTACAATGCCGGCACGGGGCAGGTCGGGTTTTCACCGACCAGGCAGACATTGCTTGCACCAAGCGCGAAGCGCCGTGAGGTGTCCGGCTATCAATAGTTTAGAGCGGTGGCGGGCGGGGTAGTGACGTGGTTGCTTTAGGAATGCGCACTGCCTACACCCACACGGGCTTAATATCGATAGGAATACGCCTCCAACATAAAGGGGGGAGGGGTGTGTGATAAGGTGGTAGCGTTAGAAAAAACGCAATACACACATGCACATACACGTGAGCATACATAAAAAACAGCATCTATGTGCATACACACGCGCATACACATAACTACGCACGCACATGCAAACGCACACACGCGCACGAACCAAACACATATAACCAGGCGGGGGCAGCATGACTTCGTGGCACCAAGGACATATCATCAGCCCCTCCCCATATATATATATATATATATATCCCCCGGATGACGTGACACCAGCATTGGCGACACGACGTTAAAGCAGCGACTGACTCGGCAAAAATTCAGGCGCTTCGCGAGCTCTAGGCCCTCCCTCCCTCCCTCCCTTTCTCTCTTCCTCCCTCCTTCCCTCCACCCTCCATCCTCCTTCCTCCCTCCTTCCCTCCACCCTCCATCCTCCTTCCTCCCTCCGGCCTTCTTTCCCTCCTGCCAGCGGCACTATCCCTATCGCATACGGTAACGCTTCGTGTAGCTTTACCAAAAGAGTACCCTTTACGCGATGGAGTTACCCTAACGTTACAAAAAGCGTTAGCTTAAACACTAGCTGAAGCAACATCCCTCTCCCCCCTCCTCCCTCCCTCCCTCCGTCTCTTCCCCCTCTTTCCCTCCCTCCCTCCCTCCCTCCCTCCCTCCCCCCCCCCCCCCCCCCCCCCCCCCCCGCCCGCCCTCCCTGCCCCCCCATCCCCGCCGGCCAGCGGCACTCTCGCTATCGCTATCGTATAAGCAACGCTTAGGGTAGCGCTACCTTACGGGTTGCTTTTAAACGTCACCCTAAGCGTTACTTGAAGAGCTACCTTGAGAGTTTCCCCAAGCAGCACCTGAAAAAACACACCTGAAGCGTCATCTTAAGGTGTCGGCTCAAGCGCTACCTGAAGCGTTGCCGTCAACTTAAGCGTTTCCATTGCCGAAACCTCAAGCGCTTTTAGGGCCGCAGTCCCGTTTTGGGGGACAAACTACTTAGAATCTGACTGGTTTGTCCCCGAAACGGGACTGCAGTTCTAAGACGGTTACTCAACCGTTTCTTCAAGCGTGACCTTTTAAAAAACACCTTTCAAGTGTTTGCCTTTCAAAATTACCTTCTAGTGTTACCTTGGAAACGTTACGTTAATCGTTTCCTCATGCGTTACCTTGAGCGTTACGTCGAGCAATACCGCAAAATGTTACCCTCAAGACGCTACCTCGAGGCGTTACCTTAAGCGTTACCTGAAGCATTTACCGCAAACGTTACCTCAAAGCGATACCTCAAGCGACAACACAACCAAAACTCACAGCACGGGTTTTTGCAGGGTGCCTCCATCATTCCAATCTGGAACTGGTTCGGGTTGGCGTAGTAACCGTCCAACTTAGACCCCGGTACCGGGTCATCCTTAACGCAGATTAGACAACATGCCTGCCTCGGTGGTAAATATTTCAGGGGGATGTGGGGAGGGTGGGGGAGGAGGGGGGGGGGGGGGGGGGGTTAGGCGGCGGGGGAGGAGGGGGGGAGAGAGGGAGGGGGGTGGGGTGGGAGGAAGGGAGGGGGGCAGGCGGACGGGAGGGGGGGGAAGGGAGGGAAGGAGGAAAATAAGAGAGGAAGAGGTGTTATGAACAGATGGTAAGCGGCCTCCGTGCCTGGTTTCTCCCGAGGGGCACGTCGACAGCGTGACGATTCGACTCGAAAAAAATATCATACCACAACCGGTATTGGAGGGAAACAAACAAACAAACAAACAAACAAACAAAACACACAGACGTAATACAGACAAATACAGGCATACATTACTTCATACACAGCATATGCACAGCACATGATGCTGCTGATGGCGATAGTAGTGAACCCCCCCAAAACACACACTCCCCCGAAATCTGGCCCGTGTTCCACGAAACATACACTTTACCAGGTACCCGGTACAGACAGACACACCAAGACACATACACGCAAGTTATGGTATCCCCACACGCCCCCCTTTGTTGTGGAGGCGTTACCAATATTTCTCCGCACGAGAAAGTACACGTCCCTCAATTCAGACGACAAATCTCGAGGACGCACGAGCACGTAGTGTGGGACGGGTATCGTATCAAGCGTTTGGACACATCGTACCACAATATCGAACGCGTTCAAGCCCTCCACCCCCCATGGCCCATTCCCGCGGAGCTGTACACCCGCGCGCTTCATACCGACCAACCTGAACGAAAGCTTCGCTGTATCAAGTATTCAAACATCAAAAACCGTACCTGGTGCCAATTACTGCAGTTTTTTTTTTTTTTGGTGTATCGGTATTTTGTCGTTCGATCTCGAACGCTACGACCAACACGCCTCTGCTGCACACAGCACATTTCACACTGAACAAGCAAGCTCATCCCCCGAATAGACCGCATTCCCATCGTGGGGACCTCATTAACGACGGTCATATACAGGCTTGTGTACAGTTAGTGCAGCATTTTAGGGGGGACCACAGAATAGTAAACAGGACCTACGGTACACACAAAAATCTGTATGTTTACCTATTCTTACTATTCTTAATATTAATACCAATAGGTTGACCCCAATTGGACCCTCGAGAAAAAAACCGACACCATGACAGCTTTTGGAGACATCCACTATATGTGTACCGGTAGGGTGGTGCTACGCCCGAGCCCCAGCGACCACTCCTTGCGCTCAAACTCGGGACACCGACATGTACCACCCCCACAAAACACGGAGTGACCGCTGCCGCCACCGCCACTTCTTTTTTTTTCAGTACTTGTTTGTATTAATACTACGTAGTATACAGAAAAGATCTACTGCTGTACACACAAAAACCTACCTGGCACATATTTTGCTCCATTACTAAACATATTTGGTCCTATTTATTATGATCCCCCGTACCATGAAATATTTGTTATGATCCCCCCCGTACCATGAAATATTTGTTATGATCGCCGGGTTTCATCTCCGATGCCCCGGAGGGATCCCTCCAAAATGCCGGCATCATATCAGATGTGCCAGGAAACGATACCGCGTACCGGGACCTTAGCGGCAACCGGCATTAACTAATCCGCGTGCTGCCACACTGGCTATTCCCATCTGCGCCAAGCGATTTCATCGGCACTATACTATTGTACACCAGCATTATCAAAGCGGCATTGAAGAGGGGCCCCCTGCCACCGTAGTATTCATAGTCGAGAAATTTGTTGACGCACGCTGCTTGTGTGCGAGACAAAAGGCACTGCGGCAACGCTACGACGTAACCATTGGTTTGGGGTACTATTTACGGGGGACCATAGTTAATACGACCTTATGGTATACATAAAAAAAACTACCAGGTGCCAGGTATATATTTAACCATTTTTTACGAATAATATTTGGTCCTATTAACTATGGTCCCCCGTAATACTAAATAGCGTACCACATATCCTACAATTCAGTTTGATTGGCTTGGGGGGTCAGGGTTAGAGTTGCTCCCTGATCGGCTCGGGGAGAGGGTTACAGTCATATTCGTCGCGTACACAGGGTGCGCCAAACAATTTTATCGAAAAAGTGGCAAGCTACCCTCCGATCTACCGGCACTCGTCCTGACATGCCATGCACACCCTACTGAATCGTTCGAGTACGTACGGCCGTGAAGAGCTCAGCTTGACTAAATCCTTTCTCTCCTCCTCCTCCTCCTCCTCCTCCTCCTCCTTCCCTCTGTGATATCTTGAATCGAGCAGTTTTCGATATGCTCCTACCCGACCGCACTACGGAATCTCCCACAACCTCGAGCCTGCCTCTACAGACTCAGCGCAAATTGAAGTCGGCGGAGGCCTTGCAAGTAAAAGGGAGGGGCGACTTCCTCCTCCTCCTCCTCCTCCTCCTCCTCTCTCCGCTGCTCCTCTGTGGCTTCTTGAAGCGGATATTGTTGTGCCATGATACGGCCGTTCATTTTTATGTCCTACCAGGATGTATCAAACAGGAGCCGTCCCTTCACCACCACTGTCATGTGCGTAGAAACCTTAATCTGACTGACTCTACGTCCATGTGTCTCTTTTTTTTTTTCCTTGCCTAAAGATAGAGATATCGTGGAGATTTTTCCGTAAAAAAGCGTCGCGCGGCGTTCGCACTATCTCCCTCCCGGGGTACAGAGGAAATCAGCTTGGAAATTCGTCCGGTGTGTGTTGTCTCGAGTGCTATATAGACGGTGTTGCCACCAGAGGATCAAACAACACAACCCCCGACCCAGGGGCTCTTCACCCATTCAGGAGTGCAGTCCCGTTATGGGGACAACCCACTTAAAAGTCTAAGTTAGTTCGTCTACAAAACGGGACTGCGGTCCTAAGAGCGTTAGAACAGTTTATCGTCTACTGTCACAGCTCGTAGACCACAAAAACAATCGAATCACGGGGAGTGGCATGTACACGATATTTTGATGTGGTCGACGATGTGTTGATGTCGTCGGTGAAGTTCACCGGTCTTTCCTCCTCATTCACCCGCTATCTCTCGATAATCTCCCTTCTCCTCGGGACATTAGTCTTACATACTTCGTGTATGCGCATTTTCTTTCATTTCCGTCCCACCCGCTACGTACTTTTTGATGCGTTTGTCCTACACCCCTAGCCCCCTCTCTTTCGTGACTCAGAGTCGGACAACCGTATCGGGCGCCCCCCCCCCCCCCCCTCCCCCCACCCCGCGCCCATTAAGGTCCATGCCTTCATTTTTCTCGCGGCAAGAGTTCAGCGTGTGCCTTCCCGCGTCCGCTTGCGCCGGCTCCGGCGTACACACGCTATGAATACCAGAAGGAAGGCTGGCGGTAGAGGCTGACAGGCGCTCGCAATGCAGTCGATTTTTGCGTGGAACAATTTATCGTCTTTGTTTTTTAACGTTATCCATTATTGTGTATACGGGGAAATACACTGCTGCTGTTGCGTGCTATCTGCCTTCAACCGGTATTTCCAAATCATCGACAACATCCAAAAGCGGAGATACACAAAAGCAAAACTGGAGATTCGCAAGCTCCGTGGCCCCAAAACTACTGCGAGGGAGAGACATACTGTAGTACGGTATTAGTATTAATAGTATAGATCCACAACTATAGGAAGAAATAGCCTCGAAACAACTGAGGCTACCTTTATGAGGGACGCTAAGAAATAAGGAGTAACAAATCGTGCTGAGGGGCGAGCGTTTCACAAAACCCAACATGGCATTTTAGTCTACGTTGGCATGCTCAAGGTTGCTCAAGGATGATGTTCTATGACGGGGTACCATAGTTAATACCAGATAGGACGTACAGTACACACAAAAACAAACATGTTCGCCTATTTTTAGCAACAAGATTTGGTCCTACTTACTATGATCCCCCGTAATAGTGTGGGAGCAGTGCCCAAGAGGAGGCTGACTGCCCCCCCCCCGCTCCTCCTTCTCCTCCTCCTCCTCCTCCTCTTCTTTCGTACTCCTGCTATTTCTTTGTCGCTGGCTGTTGTTACTGTTCTTGTTATCGCGGCATAACTTCCGTGAGACCGTTGGGTCGAGAGTACCGTTGGGAATCAAACACAAGGGTTTGGTTTGCGTTTCGATTATTTCGGGCCATTTTTGGTTGGTTCATCATGTTTTTTTTATTATGATATTTAGCAATGTATCAGTGTGGCAAACCAAAAGCAATAAACACTCCAGGTATTCTTCATGGCCTTCTACTACCGTAGTATGGTCATGCCGAAACCCATAGCAATATTTTTAGACTAAAATACATACCAGACACACCTTTGTAGGAAGTGCACTCTAAAGCACCAGGAATATAATAACTGTTAGGACTATGATCTGCACATCAAGCGCATCTTATAATCGCAGTCAGAGTGGTACGTACACTGTATTCGCATGGCGTTTACAGTAGTACGCGATACAAAAACCATACAGCTAACATAATCATCACATCGAGGTCGTGTCGATGTGATTACGATCACGACTACTAAATACGATGTCCTTTTTAATTGATTATCGAAACCAATCGAGAGCTTGACACCCACCTTCTTAACGTACAGCAGTATTACGGGGGACCATAGTGAATAGGACCAAATATTGTTGAAAAAATAAGCGAAATACCAGGGTATACAGGTTTTTATGTTTACCGTAGGCCCAATTAAATATGGTCCCCCCCGTAACACTTGTTGCTACTGTTTTGAAGTTATGACTATCACAAACCAGGCGAGAGCCTGGCGCACACATTGCTATCGTGGTTGTTGCTGCTGTCTTTGCTGTTATTTTTGTTCTCATATTCTTCTTCCCGTTCAAACTGGCAGCCCCCACTCTGCCCCTACATGTAAGTACCGTTTGTACACCAAGAATTAATCAAAACGTTGTTTATATTTTGGGACACAGTGGGGTGAGCTGCGGCCAATAAGGGGTGCCTTCATTTTTTTTTTTTTTGCGAACCCTTTTCCCAGCAGAGGCATGCCTCAGCCGCTGTTTCGCGCTTCACGTGCCTTGCTTTCGTGAGGACCGCAGAAAAAGGGGCAACAAGACACGTTTTTTAGACGAAAGAACGCCGCTGTAGGTGCCAACTCCCATTAAAACGAGGTTCGGGGCCACATTCAAGGTGGGGCTCCTAGTGATAGTAGGCGGCGCTGACATCATTTGTATCGGCTTCAAAGCCCTTTTCTTGGGGAAAGGTTGCCTTCGGACGCTGTCTGGCGCGCCCCCCTCCGTGCCTTGGTCTTTCGAGGCAAAGCAAAAGCAGTACGTTCAACAAGGGGCGAGCGATACGGGACGAGGCAGTGTTGTGCACCGAAATACCCCCGTCGTTTTTACGCAAACGAACCCCCTAAAACCTTGGGGTCGGGGCCGTCTAAGAGGGGGCTGAGGGGTGATAGGCATTTAACCCCTTTTAGAACCGCAGCCCCGTTTTGGGGGCAAACTACTTGAAATTTGAGTGGTTTGTCCCCACATATGGGACTGCGGTTCTAAAAGGGTTAAGGCACACAAAGGTCGTTACGGCAAAACGCCCTCACGTCGTGTCTTCACCCGATTTTTTCAGGCTGTGCACGGGTCAGATAAAAACTCGCGGGTCGCGTCGGATCGGGTCGGGTCGGGTTGAGTCGGATCGGGTCGGGTTGGGTCGGGTCCGGTTGAGTCGGGTCGCCCCAATGCTTCGAAAACCTCCTGGCCCGACCCGACCCTCGAGTTTTGGAAGACCTCACCCTACCCGCTGGTCGGGTATTGACCCGCGAAGAGCGCCGTTATCTTTTCCCTGCGGCATGCCTTTTGGTCCGCGTGTCCTAAGACGCCTACGGCTCGCCTTGGCGGCCAGGGCTGTGCTTGCAGGAGCTGACACTACGTACAGTAGTAGTGTCAGGATCTCGTATCGACATTTGGGTATATCGATGCCTTGGTATATCGGACTGCGATACCAGGTATCAGTACTTGGTATATCGTAACGAACGCGTCGTCACCTAAATGTCACTGAAGTTGTTTATATTCAACGAACGGCACTCTAAACAAGCCGTCGTCACGGGTGACATGCGTCTCCTCTCCTTCCCCGGCACATGCCTCTCAACGTAACTTATATCGCTATTTATCGCGCGTACGCAGGGATCAGCTCTACCCACACTCACTGCTCGTCGATTTTCATCGACTTTTGAAGCTTGTGGCGTCGTCAATCGAACAATCATCGAGAATTTACAGGTAGGCACCGTATGTCGCGCAAGATAGACAACACACCCCCTCGGACGGTGAGAGAGACATAATATATTATATAATATATATATATATATATATATAACGCTGAGCGACCTGCTATCATGCTATCATCACCAGTAAACGAGTGCCCATGGACCACAGAGTAAGGTCTACTGCTGCCAGAAAATCGCTGCTCCGATCTGGGTTAAAATTGGAAAACTCCATACCAGGTATATCTCAGCATCTAAACCTTTTCCTGGCAAAACGCCATAAACAACGAAGAGACCCAGAAACGACAGTTTGCACGCACCTCAAGCAGTTTGGAGGGCTGTAGGTTGGATTACAAAAAATTGACAACTCCACTATTAATAGTTACTATTACGGGGGGCCATGGTAAATAGGACAAAATATTGTTAGTAACACTACTAACTGATGAATCAATAGGTTTTTGTGTGTACCGTAGGTCCTATCTACTATGGTCCCCCGGGTTAAGTGATCAGTCAATTAAATAGTCTAGTCGGCTAGATAGGAATAACGTTCAGGTACAAGCGGTTTGCGTGCGGAAAAATATATATTGCCGCGTTCAGCGTCTGTTCATCCGACCGGCGTGTTACAGCTAGTAGGCTCGTACCAGTACGGACAGACAGCAGCAGTGGCTCGGCGTGTGTTTCTTCTTTATAAAAGACAAAAGTTTCAGATACCGCCGTGCCAACAGCAGCAGTTGGCTTCCTTTGCCATCCAATATAGTGGTGCGCGTACGGTACATACACCATCCGGTATAATAAATAGCCCTTGTAGGGCAAAGTTCAGTCCCGTTTTGGGGACAAACCACTTGAATAAAAAATAAAGTTTTCGTGGTTTGTCCCTCCAAACGGGACTGCAGAAAGGGTTACTAACTGAGGCCAGGGTACAGCCAAGACCAGGTGTATCGGCACGCCACGAGACGGAAACAATCTACTTGGAATTATTATTAAGGGGGACCAAAGCAATGAGGACCAAATAAATTTAGTAAAAATAGGGAAATACGTGGGATTTTGTGTGTGTGCCGTAGGTCCCATTTACTCAGGTCCCCCGTATTATTACAATAGTAGCCTTTGGTTAGTGCCTGGAATGACATACCCTAGTCTTCATACCTGGTATATAGGTACCGAGTGCGTTTTGAACAAAAAATGCCAGATTTTGTAGCAGGAACATAGACCACTACTACTGACTGCAAAGTGTAGATAGACTATATACACTACTGTACATAGTTTTGTGACCACAGAGCTTGTATCTCTCTACATAGGATTGAAGAATCGGCACGGAGACTGGGGACACCCTTTACTCTTAATGAATATTAATAGCACACGCGATAGAAATGTCACCGCAGTCACACACAAAAAAGATGAGTTAAGAGGGGAAACATCGATCTCAGCTGATGTTTTCAATCACCCCGGCTCGGCCACTTCCGGTCGGCCCTTGTGTCCCCTATCCCGCACCCCATGCACCGCCTCTGTGAATGTAAACACCCCCAATAATGGGAGGGTGAGCCCTACTCGCACACACCGGGTATGCAAATTGCACTCAGCACACCCTTTTATGTACCAGGCATGTGATTTTTATAGCGTATTTAGTTTGTTGCAGGTGTCTATCTGGTAGAAAGCGTAACGGGTAACGGTAGTTCAGAAGCTAATGGAATTAAGGGTAGGTGATACAAACGAAATCCGACAATGAAAAGTGACCGATCCTTCCTGGAACTAAAACGCCTCAAAAATTATTGGAAATCCTTCTATACTTATCCCAATTGCAAGATCAAGCGGGCACACCACAGGGCACATCACAGCAGCACCGAGCAACAGCAAAGAGCCGTAACCAACGATGCCCATGCAGTCCCAAATGTCTCTGGACGCCGATGGGATGCCACTCGTTCCAACGCCGACGGAGACTGGCGGGCTTCTATTTGTGTTGGCAACCATCGAGAGACATCATCAGCAGTACTCGCAGACGCGTGCGTGCAGCAAGACTCGCGACAAAACGTTCACTGCCATGCGAGAGCGGCTAGCGACGCACTACGCACAATATATACCGCGGTACTACTGCTTGTAGGTACAGAATGATATACCAGATACCTGAAACTAACACTATCCTAAACCGTCATTTACAGTTGATAGACATACATCAGTAGTATACATTACTATCAACACTGTTGATAGGCGAGTGCACGAGGTACAGCCCCAGCGGGGGGGGGAGAATACACATACGTCCCCTGCGGAAACCCACAGCGGTAACTATTCTAAGACGTGCTTCATTCATGTATTACCGGTGATACGCGCCTCTGATTTGCGGCAACGTACATCCCGTGGAAACCCTCGATCTTGATGGATTGTTAGCTCGGGGCGTGGGATAAGGGTGCTGAGTTCAAAGGTTTGGTTGCCAATGATATCAGCGGTTTGAATAGGGTGCCCAGCGGGAGCAGGGCCAACTGCTGCAGCTGTTTCGAACGTGGTTCTCCTTATTACGGGAGACCACAGTAAATAGGACCTATGGTACACACAAAAACCCAAACACTTTCCCTATTTTTACCAACAACATTTGGTCCTATTCACTAGGGTCCCCCGTAATAGTTTTTTTTCTTCTTTTCTTTTAGCCCTTGATCCTCCGTGATTGTCTCATCATTCCTTTTCTCTTTTTATGTCCCTTCTCATGAAAGGACTCATGTGGCGTCGGTGGATGACCAGCCTGCTCTGTTTGTATCGTACAGTCTGACGCATCCTCTCCGGAGGTGGGGCATAGTCGACGAACGCAGCAAGGAGACGGCAGACAAGAGGGGGGAGGTACCAGACCGACTAGTACGGAGAACCTGGCTATGCTGCTCGCTCGCACTACAAACTGCTGGGGCTACCTTCGAGGGTGCTTCGTACTTCGGTTTGCCTGATGTTCCGGTTGGTTCCTATTAATTATTAATGGCCTTGCTCTGTTTATATGTAGTGGTGCTGTGTGTTTTTTAGCTCTTTGTTTTCAAGTGCCTGCCACATCCCCTGCGGGGAGGCAGGCACGACAGTTTTTTTCTTTTCTTCTTTTACTTTCTCCTTTTTTCTCTTTCCGTTTGTTTTCTTTCGTTCTCTGTTTTTTTCTTGTTTTTTTCTTTCGTGTTTTCTCTTCCATAAAATGTGTATAAGTCGTGCCTGTCGTATGTGCGTGTGTTCTTCACACTAAACCGTTCTTTTTACCCGTCGACATCCAGCACAACCAGTGTCCGTACCGATTCTTTAATCCTAGAAGAGATGCAAGTTCTGTGGTCACAAAGCTACGCCACAGGGATACTTTTTTTTTTTTTTTTTTTTTTGCTCATCCCATTTATTATCTTCGCACATCTTCTTCTCTCTCTCCTTCCAACTCGTAACTCAGATCGGGGGTCACATAGCAGGCTCTTCTCCCCCCTTCCCGCTACGGTACGTGCCTTCATTTTTATCGCGAGAAGATTTCAGTATTTTCTTCCCTTGTCGACTCGCATCGAATTGTGCCTACCCACGCTGCAAGGCGCTCTCAACAATTGAATCCTTTTTTATATTTTTATTTTTGCAAATAAAGTCAAAGTCCGACCCACCTGGGGCTCGGACCCAGGACTCAAACAAAAGCAGAATTCGAGGTTAACCACTTGAACCACCGGGGCGACCTACTACGTTGCCACGTACCAGGTATGCAGTAAGCACAGCAGTGGGCAATGCAATGCCATGCCATGCCATGATACTATATACCTGGTACGAAAGAAGACAACCCGGAAGAGAGAAAAAAAACAAATGAAAGCAAAAACTAGAAGAAACAATCTGTCGTGCCCCCCCCCGCAGGCGAGGTGACCAACACTTGAAAAAGAACGAGCTGGAAAAAAGAAAAAAAAAACACAAAACAGCACTGCTTGGCAGAGTAAGACAAGGAACCAAAGAAAAAATAACAGAGGGAAAATAACAGGCAGACCAGAGCCCAAGCACCCTCCAGGTGGCGGCAGCAGTTTGTGGTACGAGTAGTATAGCCAGGTTCTCCCTGCTAATCCGCCTGGTACCTTGCTACCCAGACTGCCGTGTCCGCCCTGCGTTCGTCACCTATGCCCAGCCCCTTGGCGTCAGACAATACGAAACGAGCAGGGCAGGTTCGTCATCCAACCACGCCACACGCCTCCTTCAATACGGCTTATCAATCAAAAAAGGAAGAGGAAGAAATTAAATAAAAATCACGGAGAATCAGGACAAGAAAGAAAAAAACAAAACAAAAAGACAAGAAAAGGGAAGACCACGTTCGAACTAGCACCAGTTGGTGGCACTAGTAGTATGGTTATGTTTTACTTCCTATTACGGGGGACCATAGTTAACAGGACCTATGGTATACGTAAAAACCTATATGTTTAACCATTTTACTGACAATATTTGGTCCTGTTAACTATGCCCCCCCGTAATAGTCGACTTGGTGCCTTGCTACCCTGTCTGTCATCTCCTTCCCACTTGCGTCTACCGCAGTTTCCCTTCTACTCCTCCTGTTCCCCCCCCTCTCCGCATTCCCTTGGTCGGGTTTTCTGCCACTTCTCCTGCTGCCCCCTCCCCCCCCACTCCCTTGGACACCATCCACGGCGGATGCGCGGCGCTGCCTACCCATCTCAGCCTCAGCCTCGTGCCACCTCACCATGAACCGTTCGGCTGCTTCAAGGATCCCCCGGTACCACTTCCCCGCCTTTTTGGCTGCAGTGGACCACAACGCGGTCTCAACTCCAAACACCAAGGGGGAAACTTCCGTTGACCCTTCGGTGGCTCGGAACTCCCTAAGGTCTTCGACTATGCATCTATGCCCAGTCTTACATTGTCCGCCTGGTCTCGGGTTCTCCCCACCAGCCATCGTCCCGAACATTACTCGACTGGGTAATCGCTCCTTGCTTTGCCGTGCCAAGCCCCCCGATGAAGACATGACATTGCATTGTCTACTCTGTTGTAGTTGTTGTTCTTCTCATATTAACTTACTTACTCTGCTGTGGCGTAGTTTTGTGACCACATAACTTGCACGTGACGTGCCAGGTATCTCTCGAGGATTGAAGAATCGGCACGGACACTGGTTGTGCTGGGCCTCGACGGAAGAACACAGACAGAGGGTAGAGGTGTACACAGCAGTAGTACAATTTGAATACCCAGTTTGCAAACAGGTCTCGTCTACTTTATTTTTTATTTTTTTTTGCTCATCCCATTTATTATCTTCGCACATCTTCTTCTCTCTCCTTCCAACTCGTAACTCAGATCTGGGGTCACATAGCAGGCTCTTCTACCCCCTTCCCGCTACGGTACGTGCCTTCATTTTGAACTCGAGAAGATTTCAGGCTTTTCTTCCCTCGTCGACTCGCATCGAATTGTGCCTACCCACGCTGCAAGGCGCTCTCAACAATTTACTCTTTTTGATTTTTATTTTTGCAAAGGTCCGACCCACCTGGGGCTCGAACCCAGGACTCAAACAAGTAGGATTCGAGGTTAACCACTTGAACCACCGGGGCGACCGACTCTAATGGGAGCTCATCAGCGCATCAACACAGTGCACAGAATGCCAGCAGCACACCCCCGCGGAGAAGCATGTTGTTTAGTCGCTGATTTTTTTAGGGTTACTGCTGTACCACAGGTACCCCGTATATAAGTGGTACCAGGTACCTGGTATTCATCCTATCAATACTGCTGTATGTACCGTACTCGCACTCGTTGGTGTTTATTACCTGGTACCTGGTACCAGGTAGCTATTAAGGGTCGATCTTAACGAGGAGTGTTCTCCAGTTTTTTTCAGTATTTTCCCGAATTTTGGTAAAAACCGACAAATACCGAAATTTCGTGAAAATACTGAAATAAACCTAAAAAACAGCCCTCGCTAAGATTGACCCTAACACCTCGTAGTGTTTAGTGTTTATACTTTTGGCGAAGTAAATTCTTGAAACGCTTCTCCGCAAACACTCGAATCACTGAATAGCCGGATTTGAAACGTCCGGTTTCGAATACCGGAAACCGAGTCTTGGTCCCCGGTTAAATAACCGAGCATCGGTCTCGGCGGGACTCGTATCTCGTACAAGGTACCAGGTACCAGGTATCACTTAGGAATCGGTTGGTCAGTCGGTACGAGCACAGAAGTACTCGTAGAACGTAGAAGCAGTATTATTAAGGGTTACAAGGCGCTTCGCTCCGCGGGCGGCCTACGCCGCCCGCTACGCTCGCTCTGGAAGAAAAAGTACATCGGATTACGCGAAGCGGACAGAAGGTCGATGATTGAACATATATTTTTATGATTGTTGTTGTAGTTACAAATTGGCGACTTGATAATGCCAAGAGTCACATGCCGTACGTACATACCCCAGGTAGGGTACTGATTTTCTTCTTTCGATATGCTGTATGATAGAATAGAACTACATACTTAGATCACAACCCCTGCGCGTGCTCGGTTGGTGCATCCCTGGCCTCTCAGAGCTCCCACTTCCAAACCGCCTCCTTTCATTGCTTGCTGGACCTTTCCAGCAGTTCTTTGTTTTCTCCATTTATCTTGGCACTCTCGGCCCTTTCTTCCTTTTTTCTTCTTTCGTTTCATGTGCGTGCGTGTACTCCAAGTACGGCACCGCGGGAAAGCCCGGCACCGTCGCGGGTGCCAGTGGGTGCTGGCGGGTAGAAGGGGGGTTGCAAGGAGCGCGGTCGCCGCTTTCGTGCCTAGGCGTCGCGTGTGCCTCGAGACACGAGGGACGAATGAACGGGCTTTGTCTGGCTTCCGTTTGTGATTTTTGATAGAGTATGTACTAGTGATAAAGGTCGTTAGGGATGGCAAGATAATGTTCAAGCGGTGCTTATTTTTGCGACCACGCAGAAGTTGAAAGAGGGAGCTGGGCAGTTTGAATACCAACGTTATCGAGCTGGCGAACGACGGCCACGGTGAGCACCGGGCTTCACGCGAGGCGGGCGACGGGGCTGATTGTGGCAGAGAGTGATAAAAGCTATACCCGGACCGAATGGGTGGCGAGGTGGTCGCGAGAGGGGCGGGCGGCGTACGAGGCTGAGAGAGAAGCTCTTCTGTGCGATTTTTTCTTTTTCTTCTATTCGACCGGATGTAAGGTGTTCCAATCAGGCAGAACATTATTGCACGAGAGGGGATGTGTTTTTTTTTTCTTTCCGAATTTTCGGTTTCATTTTCATTGTTTTTGCTGCTGTGCCGTGCGCTGTGCTTTCGCTTTCTTCGTACATACGAGTATAGACATACCAGGTACCTGGTAGAGCATATCAAAACAAGAAAATAAGTACAGCAGTATTATGTGGCGTCCGAGCTGACGTCGGAGCTGTTTTTTTCCTGAAGCATGGCGGCGGGACTCTTGGCATTTTCAAGTCGCCGGTTTGCAATTACGATCCTTCAAAAAACTAAATTCAATCGTGGACCTCTGATCGCTTCGCTTAATTTGATGTACTTTTTTCCTTCCTGAGCGAGCGTAGCGGGCGGCGTAGGCCGCCCGCGGAGCGAAGCACCTGGTATGTACGCACGTGCGAGAAAGCACAGAACGGCACAGCAGCACCTCCGCAAAAACAATGAAAACGAAACCCAAAAGTTCGGAAAGAGAAAAAATCCCCGTCCCCTCTCATGTAATAATTGTCTGCCCCTGGAACTCCTTGCACCAGTCACCAGTCAAAGAAGAAAACAAAAAAAATGAACAGCAGAGAAGCAGAGCTTCTCTCTCAGCCTCGTACGCCGCCCGCCCCTCTCTCGACCACCTCGCCACCGATTCGGTCCGGGTAAAGCTTTCCTCCCTCTCTGTCACAGTGATCCCCGTTGCCCGCCCCGCGTGAAGCCCGGTGCTCACCGTGACCCTCGTTCGCCAGCTCGACGACGTCGGTGGTCAGACGGGTGTTCGTCTATTAGTATACCAGTACGTAGTAGTGTTGAAACACCAGCAGTTTGGCGGCTAAAACACTCAGCACTTGGAATTAGAGTCAGCGAAAACTCTTTGCGTGCACGTACGTACTATAACTGTGTGTGTGTGTTCTTCACATTAAACCGTTCTTTCTACCCGTCGACATCCAGCACAACCACTGCTGTGTATCAGTATGTAGGCTGTGTGAAATGTCACTTATCTTTTAGAACCACGGTCCCTTTTTGAGGACAAACCAGTCAAACGTCAAGTAGTTTGTCCCGAGAACGGGACTGCGGTTCTAATAAAGGGGTTTTCAGTTTTATTTGGGCAGCGGGAAATTGTCTTGCTGTCTTGAAGGAAACAAAAAATCTAGTTTTTCCCCCTCTACCCTCGACCAAATACGTACAAAAAAAAAACACTTCGCTCCCATGCCAGACGTGGGCGGTACAGGAGCAGCAGTTTAGTCTGAACGACGACCGCGCATGGACACAGGTCATGCCGTAAGAGCTTTTTTCCTTCGAGAGGTAGAAAGGCGGGTGGTGGTTAGATCCGCAGAGGGCAGGCGTGACCTGTTCCTCCGCAGCCTACGGACCGTCGTTGCCTCGTGGTGGGGGTGGGTGTTGGTGTGGTATGATGATAGTGTATATTAGCAGGTGAACAGAAGAGGAACTTCATTGAACTTGATTCTACTCCTTCATCAGCCTTGGTGATGCTGATTATGAGGAGCAGGATACGTAAAGAATCACCATATGTCCAGGGATGTAAGTAGCGTTTCCATATTCACTTGATATGTAAGTGGTGCTTATATTTGCGTACAAAGTGGGGTCAACACAGCCTGTGTTGCAAAGTGACCAACCACCACACGCTCGAAAACCATTGCGAGGGCTAGAGTTGTGAAGGGTGCCACTCGAGCGTGCAGGGCGCTGTTGCTGCTGATATGGATGTGGTGTTGAGGGAAGATGAGACACGGAAACCGAACGAAGCAACACACCGCTGCGCAGTGCTCTCGGCCTGCTCCCAATTCTGCGCTGCTGCGAGCCGAATATATAATTTGACACACGACATGCTGAGCGTGTGTTGACTCAACGCAGCACCGAACCGCGTGCTGCTCTCCTTGAGAAACCGTGCCATCCCGACCAAGCAATCACCTCCCTCTCACCATGGTTTCGACGGGTGTGAATGTGCTGTCTCTTGTCGCTCCTGCTCGCCCTTTGTGTCAGCTCCAGTGTCCTCTTGTTGACAGCAGTGCTTTTCGTTTTTGCGACGCGGGTACGGCGCGCCGAATACCCAGTAATCCCCTACC
>JARUPZ010000750.1:0-29791 GCA_031213475.1 Nereocystis luetkeana | reverse complement strand
TTCTGCTCGTAGTGGGATAGAGACGAGAAACGACTGACGGAATGAGCAACCTGGAATCAACCATGCGTTATGATCTGCGAAACACGCGCCAGTCATGTGCCACGACGCAAAACACCCGCAACGAAATGTGCAACACCCAACTCAGTCGGCAGATTATGTAGGCAAACAGTTCACAAGCAGCCGTACTCATAACGTATCCCGCGGTAGGAGTTGCATATTTTGGCTCAGTATGCTCTGATCGGTTGAGCTCTCCAAGTGAGCGACCACCAGTTTACCGACCACCCCTTTACACTTCCTAGTTAATTTTTTCGAGGAGTAGCGCATACGGTAAACATGCTAGTCGGGTTGCTCGAACAAACATCTTCGAAGGAGGCATGTCTCGGGAGAGACATTTAGCTCCTCTGTGCGGAGCTCGGAAAGCAAGACACCACCACTACCGTGGCGTTGCTCAACTGGTGCAGCGCCTGGATTCGGCATCAGACACCCTAGATGTAAACTCCAGGTTGCCCGTAGGCTTCAAATTAGTGTGGGACACACCAGGCCTCTAGATGGTAAATGACTGCTGCTGTACGTTTCCTGTTGTATACTTATAAACGTAGTACACTCGTCCAGTAGTCATTCCTCGTAGCCCTGCCTTAACCCCTTTAGAACCCCAGTCCCGTTTGGGGACAAAACTACTTGAAATTTGACCGGATTGTCCCCAAAACGGGACTGCGGTTCTAAAAGGGTTAAACGAATCTGAATATTTGTCCGGACCATGTGTGGGTATTTTGAGTAAAAAGGCACAGTATTGTAGCCTGCAACCGTCTATATTGTACCTCGTACGTAAACAAGGATCTGACAAAATTGACAAGAAATGACAACGAGATAATATCACTCAGTTTTGGAGACGGGCGCATGGACTGTCTTAAACGGTCGACGAACAGTTGTACCGCCTGCTTTGGGCGGTTCCCAGAAAACCAATTGACTACCGGAATAAGAACGTATTGTCATCATTTGTCCGCAACAGCTGCGGTGGGTCGAGCGACGGTACAACCGCGAGCGCGGCGAGGGCGGCCGACCACTGTCCCGGCATGGCCTACGACCACCTCCGCCACCCACACAGGCCACGTACTGTAGGAAACGAGTTCCAAATAATGGTGACTGTTTTCGGGTACTCCACTCTACCCTGGGCAGCTGACTGCGTGCATGTACATATGCATATTTCAACCCAACCGAGCTGACGTCACTTCTGTAGTTACGTCCCAACCACCGCAAGTGACTTTGAAATCGCAAAGCACGGTACCTACATCGTTCGACGCCAATTACCGCAAAGAGGAACTGCCGGTACGAAATACACAACCCAAACCGCCCAGATCGGCACAACCAGTCGCGACGTTTTGACCCCACGGAAGAGGCGAAGATGGCGTCAGCAGTCTACCTGAATCGTTCTGATGCTGTGTCTGCACGGAACGGGTATGTTCTGGTGACTTAGGTGTATGTGCCCCAATAATCTAGCAATACCCAAAAAAAAAACGCGTCCTTTGAAGTGAGGACTGACACACATGTTGCTTCCATTATTTTTTCTTACAAACAAAACGGCCGATTTTATTACTACGTGAACTCTTACAAAGAGAGGCGGACAGTAGAAATCGAGAGTGGGCTCTCCTTGCCCCAGCCCAGGCTGAAACAGACTCACAGCTACTGTAGTTTTAGCCATGACACGTAGATTACACCCTGCCGGGCGACGCACCAAACAAGACGGGAGAGCGGTCTCGATATATCGGTGTTGCCATTGCCTCCGTCGATCGCCCACCGTCGCCCGCGCAATCGCTCGTTTGCGTGCTCGTTCGGCTTGCGCATCACCGCCCTTAGGTACACTGCCAGCTCGATGCGTTTTGACGCAAGGAGAGAGCCTGCTGCTGCCACTACTGCTACGACTACGTTGCCGCCGCCACCGCCGGAGCGACTAGATCGAGGTTGCACCAATAGGCGAAGAGCGCGTGGCATGAGCGGTCTTCTTCGATACGGCCTCACGACGGTCGGCCTCACGACTTCACCCACGTAGGCTTGCCGATCCAAATTTCAGCGACAGGGTTCCTCCAGTCGTAACCGGCGGCAGTGAGCTCTCCACCGACGCCGTGGAACCCGGGGTGAATGTGTACGTATCCCTCTCCCGGCCCGGCCTGTTGGTTGCCGGATGTGCCATCGCACGCTGGGCCCGGGATGTGAGAGCATAGCTCATTGTTTTCCTCCGTACCTACAGCACACATTGGGGAGGGGGGGAGGGGTGGGGGGCGAGAAACGGCGTGGCGTTAGGACAGGCGCGTGCGAACTGCGGTATATTTTGATGGGTGGGGTGGGAGGGTGGGGTGTATTCATGACACGCATGGCCGTAGTCGTACGACCTGGGGGGGGGGGGCACGCTGCATTTGAAAGGGTTTAACGCCCAATTTGTGTTGGTTTGGAATACTCTAGTATGTCTAACGCTCATGATTTATATGTTTTGTTCCCCTCGGTTCAGTCGTTGCCGTCATTCCCCTCCGCACCGGACCCATTCATGGTTTAGTTTTCTCTGGCATGCTGTAACGGGGGGACATAATGGTCATAACCAAATGTAGTGTGAAAACTACGTACGGAAATACTTCGAAGTACACTTTTTCGGGGTCTATCGTGAGTTTTGAATACTAACGCGTCTCGTGATACGTACCCGGTACGAGCACCAGTATATACTGCAAATACTACGGAAAGACAAGATCGGAACCAGAGAGAGGCTGGATGTTCATGGTTGCCAATTCAACGGCACGTTCAATGACAACTGCGTCCCGTCACACGATACGCCAATAATCTTGCCCGGTCAAGGCAGCATGACTTGAGGGAAAAAATAGAGTGTTTTCGCCTGCCCGTACAGGAATACATATATATGCACAAAGCATATGCCGGGAAGATTTTATTTTCGTTTGCACCCCACGATAAGGGGACAAGCGCATGTCGGTCGTGGCAGGGGGGAACACAATATCGACCCTACCCAGCATCAACCGTCTGTCCGCCAAATATAGCAATTCATAACAAGTCAAAAGGCGACCGCCACACGCGAATTAAATAGTTCTCACCAGCATCGTAGGCCGGGGGGTAGACCTTCACGGCCGCATTCTTGTCCATGGTCAGGGAATCGATGCCCACGAACCCATCGTTGGTGTTCACTGACCGACATTTTCCAGCAGCACCGGTAGAAAATCGAGGATATCGCGTCACCAAAGATGGGGTGGAGTGAGGGGGGCAAGGTCGATCAGAGGCGAGCAGAAAAATACGTCGAATGTCCCCCCCGACCATTTCTTTTCCGTAAAAACCACCCCACACGAACTTTACGTAGCTTGTCCCAGATGCCGCGGGTGTTGTTGTAAAGGAGCTACTGTACCACACTCTATTCCGAATAGTCTGTCACCCGAAACAGGTCTAAATAGTTCACGCCTCGGGCAAGTAGGCCATGATTCAGCTCTTCTTTCAGAGAAGATAGATAGATTGATTCCTGGTCTGTATGATCTGAAGGATCTAGCTCACATTGCTGAGTAGGAGCCGAATGATCTGAATGTCCTAAAACATGTTTCCTGCATACTATGATATGTACTACTGTGCACAAATCCTGCACACAGCCACCCAGAAATGTAAATTAAGATCTAGAGTATCTACATGTAGATGTATATAAAATTATTTGTAGATGATGTATCTCTAGATCATACATCTGTACCAGGTAGCTGATATATCTGTAAATGGTATATCAGTAGACGGTCTATCTGTAGATGATCAATCTGTAAACCATCTATCTGTAGACCATATATCTATATATATATCATGATCCGTCCGAGGTGTGAGGTATTCGGATTTCGATAAGGAACAGACAAAACGGAAAAATGGGAACGAAACAAAAAATGGGAACGGACGGTTTTTTTTAGAAAGCAAACCAATTGTGTACAACTCCAAGAAAAAAAGTTGACAGTCCTGTGGGGCTGTACAGCAGCCTTCGAATGAGCTGTCGCTCAGGCTGGAAGTCCTCGGCATCGCCGCGGTAGCCAGCATCTAGAGAAATCACAATAGAGCCAGCGTATATCGCTTTTTGCGCCCACCCGAAGGCACGAGATGGAGCATGACCGTTCTGACGAGCTCCTCTCACAGGGCTGGCCAAGGGGTTTCGCAGGATCATTTTGGTTCTCTGGTACACCACATGGTTCTGGAGATACGGCTTGGTTCTCATTTTAGGCTTCGTTCCCATTTTTCCGATTTGTCTGTTAAGGGCCAACCATGTATTTACCGACGCTAACTGTAGTTACTGCAGCTTCTCCCCGCAACCATGGTGATGCAGTTCTGACGGGGCGATAGAATAGCCTACGACAAAGTCTAGATGTAAAGTGCTTTAGTTCGCCCCCGAAACACTTTCAGGACCGCAGCCCCGTTTTGGGGGCAAACTACTTGAAATTTGACTGGTTTGTCCCCCAAACGGGACTGCGGTTCTAAAGGGGTTAAGGCTATTATTATGTTTTCCTTCCGACAATACAGCCTACATGCCATTCCAATATAAACTGGATATTCTTCCGCAAATCAGCAGAATATCAAATACGCTCCTCTGCCAGCCGTTTCCCAAATACCATTCCCCACATCATTTCATCTTAGCGATATATCCTATTCCTCGTCAACGTTCCATCCCCAGGTCACATTCCTACTATATATAGGTATTTTTGTTTTGCCCTCTGACAGGGAACCGTTCATGTTCCATTCCAACTTGAATCGAACATCTTTTAATGCGGTACCGCAGCAGTATTCTTCACTAATTACGAGTATTTTGTTCTCGAATGATGGGGGTGCTATATTGTCCCGCACTTAATCCAAGTAGTTCCGCAGGGGTTAAGTAGTGGTCCTACCAGTATACCTAACCCCGTTTCGCTGCGCACGGCAGGCGTTTTTCTTAGGGGAAGCTACTTCTAGGTACCAGTGTTATGTTGGTAGCAATCTGTCGCAGCTCGAAAATGCCCACTTAATACTTCGAAAAGTAGCAGTGTAAAGCCATAGGCTCAACAAGCAGCCATCTGTCCATTTTAGCACTGTTGGGTGTTTCTCCCCGGCATGGAAAGCCAACCGCTGGCATGACACGTGGGACGTTGAGGCTGCGGTAAAGCGTAGCGGTTCAATCTGTAATGATTTCAACGGAAGCAAATCAAACTACCGGTTGTATACCAGCGCGATGCAGCTGCATGTCAGCAGCGGCTGGGTTTGTTCTGCATGATGAGAGGGCTGCATTGGAGCCTGGACGGACGGGTAGTACGCGCAAACGACACGAAAGTGTTCGCTGACATTTACCAGTACCCACAGGAGTGTAAGTAAAAAAACACATACCCCTCTATCCATTAGCGAGACCCCACCAGGAGGGGTATGCTAAAACTAAGTAAACAAACCCTTTTGAAAGAAAGCGCCGTCATTTAGGTTTCCAGAAATCCCACGCCAGCCGCAGTAGTCTGTTTAGCGTTCTGATGTGTACGACAATAATAGCGTCCTTGTGTCTCTTTGTCATTCACCCGTGGTGCTTAGGACAAGGAAACCCCAAAACCGAAAAGGGTTACGTGACAACAACCCACCCGAATGAACACAGCGCTTGTTAAGCGGTGCCATATAGGTACGGTGGGGCTTTTACTTGATTCCATGATAATAGCACAAACATTATCCACTGACGGGGGGAATCCTCAACGGAGCAGCCATGTACCAGACCATTGTGTCAAAGTCGCATCCGAAGCGTGTTGCGTATTATCCGTATTTGCATATCTATCTATGTATTCGATTGTGGTACATCGGGTTTAAAAAAGGCGTTTGTTGGGCGGACCTTCCTTGGCGATCTTCTTTGCGTCAGGAGCCACAGCCGATTTAGGGTGGTACGTTTACCCCTATATATATGCAGAACACTACGGCCATGCATGTATGCCATACATGGAGGGGACCTTCACTTACCACCTATTCGAGCAAATAGTTGAGGGACACTGTAGACGAGACCAAAACTAACCTCAGCCCTAACCGCAAACCTGAGCCAGTCAGATGGACCCAATCAGCGTGGGATTAGCAATAATAGTCCCTTTGTCTCCCGTCTCCTACACTATGAAGTATGGTATCATTTTCTCGAATGAGTCGAAAGCTCTATTGCACATACATACCTGGTATATGATTTCCTCAATAAGCAATAGTTACACATCATAGACCCTTCATGAGGCATTATACAGTCCGTAGTATTCGCGATCGAGGTACCGTGCAGATACAGTCATGTACAGAGCATGCAAAGACTAGGTTCGACGAAATCCTCGACCTCAGCGCTCACGTTCTATAATGAACCAATATTAACAGTATGATAACCCACCGAGCATGCCGGCCATCGAGAAGAGAACGTCATTCGGGCAGAGTTCCTTGTCCACCTTCAAGGTGAACCATTGGCTATCTCCGCCAGACATGGGTTTTGACCCGTACGCGACGCCGCACACGAAATCGACCACGTCCTTGTCGTCCGAGCGGTCCTGGCAACGAATAGAACATTCCAACGAATAGAACATTTCCAACGAACAGAAGATGCCAACGGATATAACATTCCACAGAGTAGGGCACTCCAACCGATCGAGCATTCTAAAGAATATTTACATATCAACGAATATAACATCCCAACCACAGAAACCATTTATTTCGAAGGGTGGCATTGAGGCGATCACGATGCGTTGGGATAAATCATACGATGTACGTATTTTCCGCTGTTCGCAGGAACTTACTTGCGTGGGTGGGTATCTGCATCAGTAGTCGACTACTACCGTGCCTCCCGTGCCCCGTGATGGAAGGCAATAACGACTATTACGGGGGGGCATAGTTAACAGGACCAAATATTGTTAGTAAAAATGGTTAAACATATAGTTTTTTATGTGTACCATAGGTCCTGTTAACTATGGCCCCTCGTAATACCAGGTATTACGGGGGGGCATAGTAAATAAGACCTACGGTACGGACGAAAACCTATTTATTTCCCTATTTTTACAAACAATATTCGGTCCTATTTACTATGGCCCCCCGTATTAGATTAAACTATTTTACCCCGTTCACGGTGTACCAGATACAGCAATAGGATCGCCCCAATTGCCCTTTGTCGTCAGGAAAGGTGGGCAGCGAAGGGGGCGCTCTCACCAGGAGGGCAGACATGTCGCCGTCCTCTGCCAGCAGCTTGAAGTCGTCCTCGACTGGCCAGCCGAGTTCGAAGCCTTGGATCTCCTACACACAGGAGGGACAGGCGAAACCAGTGGCAACAGCGGTTCGTGGGATCGTGGGGTTTGGACGGGTCAATAGAGATCGACCCATCCCAGGGCTATATGGCATAGTTCCCGTTTATCTCTAGGGGAAGCCCACTGCTCACTTCGGGCAAGCATCACGCGAACGTACAACGACCCCCGCGTGTGATAAACACCTCCCCTCGGATGAGCTTCGAAGCGGATTCTCTCGGCAACGGTGAAGGCGTACTGACTACGCCGAACGATGCGTCTATGGAAATATCTTGTAAATATATATCCGAAGCCACGTTGTTCGTGCCCCCCTGTGGGTACGGAAAAACACTGCTCGGAACTTCGTCCCAGCCCAGGGTGTGCTGCATTCAGTTTCTGCTTGTTTTAAGAAGCCATTTTGCGGGAAACATGGGTATCGTTATGTTCTCTTCTGTCAATGCAAGGTTCCAGCAGCCATAGTTCAAACATACAAACGGATATAGCGCTGACCCTCTCTCTGGTGCCACCAACAGCAAAGCATGGACGAGGCGGCAGGCGGCGGAAACGATTTCACATGAAGCTTTGCTTCAAGACATACCCACCCGCGCCCGATGTTTGACGCCTGTCCGAAAGCGAGAAGATAGAACCCGTTCGGTTTTGGAAATCAATTTCCTTTGATATGGTAAGATACCAGTGGTCCACCAGATAGATGCCCCTACCTGTTGAGTTCTTCTTTTGGTTCAAGATTTGGACATCAGCAAGGCTGCGGTCCATCGTTTCCACCATTATTCACGTCTTTGCACTCGCTCGCTGCGTGGACGAGACCTGAGGTGAAACTCGGTTCAATGTTCCGATCATATTCCCTCGTTGTACGTAAGTGTTTTGCGTCAAGGTGGAGTGATCCATGCGATCCTGTAGACTGCGACAACATATTCGTGGCTGACAGGCGCGATCTGCTACATACACGCCCTTGGTACTTCGGAAATTATGTAGTCTGTCATTACACCGCGGTCGGGCTTAACCCCTTTAGAACCGCAGTCCCGTTTGGGGACAAAACTACTTGAAATTTGACTGGATTGTCCCCAGAACGGGACTGCGGTTCTAAAGGGGTTAAGCACCCTTCCGATTCGAGGCTAGCGTAAAGATTGTGATGGCACTATTTTTAGACGATTCGAGTGCGCAACGTCGATGCGCGCGCTACTCGTACAGATCAGAACCCCGGCAGCGAGAACAGCGGACGGAGATCGATATTATTGACAAGAAAATGTGAAATTCGGAGGGCCGTGTTTATATTGAAGTTAGTGTAGAATGCACCCACTCTCGAACAAGAAATCCAGCCTGAACCAGCTTGTGCCAGTTTATGGTCTGTACGCAGGCATGTATGTATGCAAAATGAAAGCGATCGCACATCCCCACGAGTTCCGCCGGCGTCTTGTGCTGCGATAACGGTACTGCTGTACTTTTTCTTGTTCTAAATAATTTCTGGAGGAGGGGGGTTCTCAATCATTGCAGCTGAGGAACTACCCAGTATCGTCTGCTTTTTCAGTAGTTTTCGATGCAAGTAAGAAGAATTGGCAGAGGATAAGATTGGTGGTTGTCGACGAACTAGATGTTAGCTTTCTCATTCTCTCTCATTCTGAATGAAGAATGCCCCGCACCTTGTCGAAACGCAAATTTAAAATTTGATGATGATCGTATAAGCCTCGTAGTTCAGAAGAGTGTTCATCGGATCAGGCGTACGCTCTTGTGGACGCCGTATGCTGGGTGATACGAAGAGCTCTCCTCGAGTGAGGAGGCCTCAGAAAATATTGAGCGCCCTTATCGTGGCAACATCGCCTTTAAATTTAGAGACGTGGTTACCTCATGTATAGGGGTAGCGCCTATTTGTTCTGAGGTTTTCTGCTCACTCGAGGAGCTAGCTTTATCCCCCCTCCCCCAGAAGCACTCACGAGAAACAGTTCACGCTTGATTATCCTCGGCATGTCGTACTTAGTAGTTAAAGTTCGAATTTCGATCATATGCAACACAAATGGGATCTTCGCCGAGTGCATATTGTACGTAGCTACCCAGCTGGGGCGCTCCGTCATTCAGAATTAGTTAGGCCAAACATGGTATAAGGAATGCCCTATCGTAGCACGCCTCCCGAGCACTAGGAACCCGATGGATGAGCCCCATGCCGCCCCCCCCCCCCCTGCCTCTCGGTAAAAGATATCTCACCTCGGTATGGGCCATCATGAGGATGGGAGAGAATGGCTGCTGGTGTGTCAAGTTCTTCACGCGGATCTGGTGGACAGCGAGCACGTTACCGATAGCGCGAGGTTCGGCGCACATCGGACACAAAAAACGCCATAGTCAGGTTACGGAAACAAGGAACAGCCGCACTAGATCAATCTCTACCCTTGAATGTATTTCGGTCACGTATCAAAGATACACCCCTAATCGACTAGTGTGTGCACGGTAGCTTCGCAATGGTTCAGATGTTTATTCGAGTATACAACTTGAAGTACAATAAACAGTAAACATATGTATTAATAGTCTGTTTCTGCTGCATTGGGCAAATGAATGAGAATGCTCTCTCTCATGGCCAACTTTTGCAACTATTCATACCCGAAGTACAACAACAGGGTGGTACCTTTTGTGCGTGCCTCAGTAGGATGTTCAATTTCCACCCTGCTATTTGTAGGCCTTTGCGCTGTAAGGACACTCAAGCTTTCGAACGAAACCACTACACCTCGAACAGAACATGATCCGCATCATCTACTGATGATGCAGCTCCTCTATTACCGTAGTGAGAGGTTGCGCATGATCAGCACACAGTGCACATCCAATCCCAGGATGGCATGCGCTATAGACGGTGAAGGTTGCTGCACGACTCCCACCCGGCAGCATGATGAGCTAGATCATACAGACCATGCAAGCCCGGGGCCACATCTGTCTGCCTTCGACGTGTGCAGACCAGCAATATCGGGGAAATCCATTATCTCTCTGAGGTAGGTGTGAAACCTGCTGTATGTATGTGCGAAACATGTGCCCCGTTTATTATGCAAAACATGCTACCAGTACAACTCTTTTATGACAGCAGTAGTACGGACTGGCCAACGAGAAACATGTCATGTACGTGCGAGTCCGTAATCTGAGCGAACCTTGGAACCTCGTTGTGACACCGCGCTTAAAGACAACCTCGAGCCTACATCGGGTCGATATGTATGTACCGGTAGGAATTTGGTGCAGCGCTCGCCGCTGCAAAGCACGAATATTTAGTCTAGTTTTCTTAGCGCCCTCCAACAAGCGAGCGGTTCAAGAGCGAGCTTGCTCGTTGCTGCTGTTGGCTGCTAAAAATGCAACAGTTATTATTACGGCCTTGTAGGATGGTGCCACTGCTGTATCCATGAATGAGAGACCACGCGGCGAACCGCTTGACTGACCGCCCCACGGAAACCAGTCCAGGCATGCCAAGGCACGCCCCTACTCACCAAAACAAACCCACTGAGTTCAATGCATGGTACCAGGTAGCCTATTTCATGCAGGGTAAGCGGACCTGTGCAACAACAAAGCCTTCTCTTTCGGTGCCTGTAACATTGTGGTCATCATGGCACTCAAAAAGTGATACCAGTATAATACGCTGTGTACTCCTATTATAGGTGTGGCACTGCCCACATGTGTCCCACACGAGGTTGTCCGTAATATTTGAATCCTTCATCGTGGCTGCATGCAAGCAAGTGTGTTTCGTGGTCCGAACAAAAGCATTGCAGACGCATCATGCCACGAGGGGTCGTTCGATCGGCATCGACTTGGTACCATATTATGCTCAACATTTTGCCCACGATGGGTGAACACGTCACGGGTTTATCCCGATTGCGGCTCTGTACGTAAATAAATGGTTCAACCCAGGCAAATGAATACGATGTACGAATACGGTATTATCGTTGTTTAAAATGGCTGCATGTCTTGAAGCATTTTCGGTGTTAATCTCGCCGCACCCACAAAAAAGATCACTACGCAACTCGTGCCGTGTAACACCCCCTCGGACGTTTTTCTACGAATACGCCGAGCGGTGCGCGCCTTTGTAGCCTTCTCCACGAAATAACACCGTTATGTTCGTTGCGTGTGCCCCCCCCCATGCTTTGCAGGAAACAGGGTCTGAAATTCGTCCCAGGGGAGGGTGTTTTGCCTTCATTATAGAACACGGTGGTGCTCATATCCAGGCACAGATTACACGCGTCACACGAGGTGACCCTTGGGTGAGAGGGTTCAAGCGTCGCTCTTCGATGCATCCATTCAACTATTTGTTCAAATATACGGGCAACTTCGTGCAGTAAAATCAGCAGTGCCGCCCTGTACAATATAGTACCCGGGGGTAGCTTGAGCAAACCGGCGTTGTCGGCAACCCGAAAACATGTTGCAAAGTACGAGGTATGCATTGATCGCATATACCGCACACCACGGGTAGGGGAGTACACCGCCACAGTATCCGTGTTAACAGTGCAGTATTAATAGTGGTCTGTTAACCCCTTTAGAACCGCAGTCCCGTTTTGGGGACAAACCAGTCAAATTCTAAGTAATTTGCCCCCAAAACGGGACTAGGGTCCTAAAAGGGTTACTGAGACAATTATTACTAACTCGATTATCCCTTCGAGTATCTAGAAAGTAGAGACTGCTGTAAAGCAGGGTATAAAACGTCTCTCGCTGCAAGTATACGATATATACACTCATTTACTTATTAGCAGGCAGATTAAATACGTACGGTAGAAACTATGGGGAATCATCACTAAAGATCCAACCCGCCGGCGGAGTAACCGCCACCGCCGGCAACCGCGCGCGTTGTGCGTGTATATGTCAGCAACAAAAGAAGGCGTATACACTTCCTGAAGGTGAATACTCGTATTCACGGAGATTTTGTGCTCGGCGCGTAAAGTCGACTTTCCGACCCTGTCTCTAACGCGAACAATATTCCAGTGATCCCAGCACTGTCTGGTGATCATCAGTGCTGGGATTTTGTGCTTGGGAATTACTCGGAGTTGCTTCAGCCGGGGTTGATGTTGTGCTTGGAAACAATATGCAATGCTATCCGTAAACAGTGCTGCGGATGAATGTTATTAATACTACTATTATTATCAATAATACTTAATGGCTTAAGATTATTTCAGAAATTAATACGTATGCGGTGATGATTCGCGCGAGAGCCTCGCCGAGAACCAACAGCAAAAAGGGGACAATAATATAACGCTAGCTCCTTTTTACTACGTCGTGTCACGTACCAACAAATTTCAAATTTCCAGTATACATACACATGCGTGTCGTATCAAAACACCCGAGGTATAGTCTAGAGTAGTATTGATAGCAGTATACTGCTGTATACCAGGGTATCATAGAACCGTGGGACAAGCGACATAGATATACTATGCACATGTCAACAAGAAACGAACTCCTGTAGTTCAACCTGCTTCCTCTACAGATAGATAGATATGCTCCTGCCACGTGACGTGTCTGGCGACGTTTATCGCTTCCCACCAAGACCCTAGAGGGCACAGCGACAGCAGACTGCTGCGGGCAGTATTTTCACGTCCTTATTGATGAGTTCACCTTGTATTGCAAGTAGGAGGAGGAGGAGGAGGAGACGTCTGAGAGGGTGAGGGCAGAAGAGGCTGCGATCAGCAGAGCAGAAACGCATCGAACCATGGTGCTGGCTGATTGAGGATGTGTCTATCTGACGATGTTGGCCGTGTCCAAGATATCGCAGGAAAGAGAGCTGGTTGGATGGAGGACGGTTTGAGGTTGGTGTCTGGATGTAAGATGCCTGGGGTGTGTGTGGGAGACAGCGATCGCTCAACGCTCGAGCTTTTGGGAGGCATATTTGTGGAAACTTGGATCCTATCTCGCCGAACAGCAAATATCTACAACTATTATTACTACTACTGTAAAAAGTGCCACTCTCTTGGTGTGGGAAAGTGATGGGACAATCTACGGGCAGAATTATAAGCCCCGTGTAATTATTTGTATGAGTACAGCAACGGTCCTTATATTTCCGTCAAGGGAGGGGGATATGTGGCAATGTGGTATTGTGGCCATGTGGCAATCGGCGATGATTTCCGGCCCGTTCGTTGCCGATTGGGGAACAGACCAGACACCAGGCAGAGCCGGCCGGAGCACGTTACGCACCGCGCGCATTTATTTGCTGGAGCAAGGTGTGTACGATGTAGACGATGTACGATGTATGATGATAGGATATGGGCGACGGAATCTTGAAAGTTCCTGGGCAAGGTGTGAAGATGTTCATGTTTTTTGTGGAACGACAACAACCTGTTATTTTGTATTTTTTGTTCAAGTGTGTGATTCGGCGATTCATGCTCCATTTTTTATTCTTCGCCAGCCACAGTAGTAGTTGAAATTATTTTTTCGCGTTTTTCAGGTGACTTTCCGGTCGGGATATCATCATGCACCACACTGCTGCCTAGAGTCGAATGCTCCTGAGTCGAAGTAAATAATTGGAGATCTTCCGCCTATTATAATCCCGTCTACCATGGGATGTTGTCAGCAGCGCTATCGATATTTACTATTGATATCAGATGATGCGTATCGTTAAAAACGGCCCAAATATATACCAGGTATGTTTGAAACGAACGAATCGTGTGGCTTCTGCCGTGTGAGCCGCCGTAGTGCTCCTCCTCCTCCTGCTTGCTCTGTTGTTGCAACGATATAGGAGTAGTAGTAGTAGTAGTAGTAGTAGTAGTAGTAGTAGTAGTAGTAGTAGTAGTAGTAGTAGTAGTAGTAGTAGTAGTAGTAGTAGTAGTAGTAGTAGTAGTAGTAGTAGTAGTAGTAGTAGTAGTAGTAGTAGTAGTAGTAGTAGTAGTAGTAGTAGTAGTAGTAGTAGTAGTAGTAGTAGTAGTAGTAGTAGTAGTAGTAGTAGTAGTAGTAGTAGTAGTAGTAGTAGTAGTAGTAGTAGTAGTAGTAGTAGTAGTAGTAGTAGTAGTAGTAGTAGTAGTAGTAGTAGTAGTAGTAGTAGTAGTAGTAGTAGTAGTAGTAGTAGTAGTAGTAGTAGTAGTAGTAGTAGTAGTAGTAGTAGTAGTAGTAGTAGTAGTAGTAGTAGTAGTAGTAGTAGTAGTAGTAGTAGTAGTAGTAGTAGTAGTAGTAGTAGTAGTAGTAGTAGTAGTAGTAGTAGTAGTAGTAGTAGTAGTAGTAGTAGTAGTAGTAGTAGTAGTAGTAGTAGTAGTAGTAGTAGTAGTAGTAGTAGTAGTAGTAGTAGTAGTAGTAGTAGTAGTAGTAGTAGTAGTAGTAGTAGTAGTAGTAGTAGTAGTAGTAGTAGTAGTAGTAGTAGTAGTAGTAGTAGTAGTAGTAGTAGTAGTAGTAGTAGTAGTAGTAGTAGTAGTAGTAGTAGTAGTAGTAGTAGTAGTAGTAGTAGTAGTAGTAGTAGTAGTAGTAGTAGTAGTAGTAGTAGTAGTAGTAGTAGTAGTAGTAGTAGTAGTAGTAGTAGTAGTAGTAGTAGTAGTAGTAGTAGTAGTAGTAGTAGTAGTAGTAGTAGTAGTAGTAGTAGTAGTAGTAGTAGTAGTAGTAGTAGTAGTAGTAGTAGTAGTAGTAGTAGTAGTAGTAGTAGTAGTAGTAGTAGTAGTAGTAGTAGTAGTAGTAGTAGTAGTAGTAGTAGTAGTAGTAGTAGTAGTAGTAGTAGTAGTAGTAGTAGTAGTAGTAGTAGTAGTAGTAGTAGTAGTAGTAGTAGTAGTAGTAGTAGTAGTAGTAGTAGTAGTAGTAGTAGTAGTAGTAGTAGTAGTAGTAGTAGTAGTAGTAGTAGTAGTAGTAGTAGTAGTAGTAGTAGTAGTAGTAGTAGTAGTAGTAGTAGTAGTAGTAGTAGTAGTAGTAGTAGTAGTAGTAGTAGTAGTAGTAGTAGTAGTAGTAGTAGTAGTAGTAGTAGTAGTAGTAGTAGTAGTAGTAGTAGTAGTAGTAGTAGTAGTAGTAGTAGTAGTAGTAGTAGTAGTAGTAGTAGTAGTAGTAGTAGTAGTAGTAGTAGTAGTAGTAGTAGTAGTAGTAGTAGTAGTAGTAGTAGTAGTAGTAGTAGTAGTAGTAGTAGTAGTAGTAGTAGTAGTAGTAGTAGTAGTAGTAGTAGTAGTAGTAGTAGTAGTAGTAGTAGTAGTAGTAGTAGTAGTAGTAGTAGTAGTAGTAGTAGTAGTAGTAGTAGTAGTAGTAGTAGTAGTAGTAGTAGTAGTAGTAGTAGTAGTAGTAGTAGTAGTAGTAGTAGTAGTAGTAGTAGTAGTAGTAGTAGTAGTAGTAGTAGTAGTAGTAGTAGTAGTAGTAGTAGTAGTAGTAGTAGTAGTAGTAGTAGTAGTAGTAGTAGTAGTAGTAGTAGTAGTAGTAGTAGTAGTAGTAGTAGTAGTAGTAGTAGTAGTAGTAGTAGTAGTAGTAGTAGTAGTAGTAGTAGTAGCAGTAGTAGTAGTAGTAGTAGTAGTAGTACGAAACATGCTATCATCATACCTGCCTGGTTGGGGGTTCGTTTTTGTAGCGTCACATGTCACATACCTGGTAGTTTTTATCGAGTACGTACGTACCATACATAAACGCCGACAAAGCTGAAATACCACGTACGCACATTTTGGGGTAGCACCGGACATGATACATATACACATCCATTCACGGGTATTTCTCGGTTATCTTTAATTTCTTAGAGAACCCAGGATCCATTGAGAAGTCGAAGTAAAACTACTGTAGTTGTACAGCGGATACCGTAGCCCCTTTACATGCTAGGATATATGTTCAATTAATAGTCGTTTCAATATTGCCCGGGGCATTATTTCCCGCCGGGCCAAAGTGTTTATAGGAGCCTGTTCTTTGACGCAAAGTCGGCTGGTGGTGTCTGCTGTGGTAGCCATGGCTTGTAGTGAGAACAATAACAACATAGCATGCGAAATAAACCTATACTTCGAAGTATATATTTGTTGTCGAGGACTGACAGCCCAGCATTCCCAACATTTGTCAGGTCTTCAATCGAGTCACGATTTCAGCCGCGGGTGTCAACGGCGTGTCCTGTAGGCCGTGGAGTTTACGCGGGGTACCCATTAGGTCATTGGGCGGCTGTGGGTCGAACGTGGGTCGCACGTAGGTTGCACGTGGGGCATGGGGCGCCTATATAAGGGGTGCATTTTTGGCTCGTCTTTCGGGTTTGGGGCGTTCGTCAGGGGTCGGCGGAGTGCCCGTGGAGTGTCCGTGGGGGCCCCGTGGGTCGCACATCGATCGCCCGTGAGGCGTCCGTGGAGGGTCTGTGGGGCGTCGATGGGGCGTCCGTGACGTGCCCGCTAGGGCGCTCATGGGGTGTCGCTGGGGCTCACACGAGGTGTAGGTGGGGCGCCCAAAACACGCGAAGGGCGTTGACGGCACTGATTCGATCAGACACTTTGGAACCCGACACAGTTTCTAGGTGACACGTTCGGTCGGATATGTTTGGGCTTTCCATACGGAAGATCCACGCTAACCTAGGGTATTCGCCGGATCTCGGAGACAACGCCGAGGCCCTTATTAATGCCGCGCCCGATTATTGGTGAAGGGGTGTGTTGATAGGGTTGAGGTCGGTTCGAACACTAGAAAGAGGGGAAGAGGACAAAACGAAGGCGCGGCAGCAATGTTGTTTGTTTTATCGTCACGTTTACATACCCCACCAGGTCAGCTCGCAACCTTCGGTTGCACCTAACCCTATTTAGGACTGCAGTCTCGCTTTGGGGGCGATTCGAGTGCCTTGTCCCCAAAACCGAACTGGGGTTCTAGAGGGGTTAACGGCCTTCTGGAAAACCGTGGTGTGAGGTGGTTGCTATGGGTGCACTGTCCAGGGCAACACCATTACTGTTAGTGGTCACACGTAAGTACCCCCCCCCCCCCGCCCCCCTCCCCGGTGCACGCACTCATTTTTATCGAGCATACGGTGATATGGCTCAGCATTAAGTCCCGCTCCTCGTCGACTGGCGTTGACTCTCGCCAATCCGCGCTCTCGCGCTGAGAAATGGAAACCGCGCTTGTTCATAGCAAGCCATGCATGTGCACGTCAAGGCAGAGCCAAACTGGTTGCCAACGCGGTCGCCAAAGCGGTTATTTGGGCGTCATGCGCTTCATGGCGAGGACGCAGACTACAGCAAGGTAAGGATAGAGTCCGTCAAAGCGTACCGGTAGTAGTCCATCCCGTCTTATTATGTGTCCTTGAACAAATGGCCCACCATGGAGGATGCCTTGATCAGCTGCGAACACAGCAATAGCCCAGCGCCCCAACAGAGCTCCAACTCGACGCCGTCTACTTGCAGCACTACTATAGCGATAGTGCCACTCGTCGACGTCGCCAGGGCTCGCATGGTTTAGGAGCCATCTACGCGAATACGTATGTAGGATTGAAAATAGCCTGCGGCGAGTATTTTTTGGGGAGGGAGAGGCAACACAGCGACAAAACACGAAAAAAAAAGCATCCTCGCTTTAACCAAGCTTCTAGAAAACGCGTGCAACAGAGTGGGAAGCCCATCAAGCGGCGCGCGAGTCGCACATCCTCTCCTCCCCAAGCAATCAACCCGGCTGCTAGGTGTGGTCAGTCCTGTAGCGAGTAGGTTTAGCAATCTCGGAGAAGGGATATTCAGGGATGTTTTTGACTTGAAAAAAACGTACCGTGGTCTACACTTCGGAATCGTCGTCCGATACTGAAACATTTCCTGGTTCCATGCAAACGTGGGGCAGCCGCGTTTATGGCGAGTTTTGGCCCGTTTCGGCTGCGGTTTGGGGTCAGGGTTGGGGTCAGGGTTAGGGTTAGAGTCAGGGGTTGGGTTGGGTCTTCGCGCGTACCTTGATCCCAACAGGAACCAATGCACCTGAACAGCCTACCAACCCAAAGATCCCTTCTCCCAGATTGTTAAGGGTCCTCGCTGTAGCAGCCACAACTTTTCGGCTCTTCCTTATTTTTACTCAGATAGCCGTCATTGACGACACGTCAAAAAGAAAAAAGAAAAAGCGTTGCAAGGTCGCAAGTTTTGAGAAAACTATTTCGTCTTGCCAAGTTTCTATCTACTGACAAAAAAGGTTTTCGGGAGCGTTCCCTTAGTCATTCCTCCGCAAGTTTTCTATTGGGCCTTTGTTGCTGTCATTTTCTTAAACCCTATGGCACGTTCTGGAGCCGAGACCTGAAGATTCTCACCGATGTCTCGTCAAACGATGGGCCTTACCCGAACACATCGGCCTCCTCCACGTCACCTTCCTCCTCTGCGCCGGCTTCCACCTCTGCTGCATATATTGCCCAGCCACAGCCCAAGACCCTCACAAAGCCGCTACCCAGGGCCGTCCACTCTAGTACATACTTCCAGGTACTTGTCAACGCTGCCAGGGCTCGCAGATTTAGGAGCCATCTACGCGAAAACGTACTGAACACCGTTAGCTATCTTGCTACCGCTAACCGAACATATCGGCCTCCTCCCCGTCATTATCTTCATCGATGCCGGCTTCCGCCGCAGCTTCTTCCGCGGCTAGCTTCTTCTCGAGTTCATCGAAGCTGAACTCGTTGAAGCCTCGCTCGTCCTGGAGGGGTACAAAAGGATTCATAAAGGGGTGTAAGCATAACGGAGGACACCAGAAGCAAAACAAGGAGTGAAGGCGAGAAAGCAAGTCGGTCGGTCCGAATAGCACAGCAAGGCAAGACAGAGAAAGTTTACTGAGCGCTCGCCTTCAAGGTAGACATGATGGGGGACACCAGGAGAAAACCAAGGAAAGAAGGAAGGAAGGAAGGAAGGAAGGAAGGAAGGAAGGAAGGAAGGAAGGAAGGAAGGAAGGAAGGAAGAAAGGAAGGAAGGAAGGAAGGAAGGGAGGCAAAATGTTCGACCCGACTGGCGCAGCAAGGCGAGACTAATAAAAACATGTATGGCGTCCAGTCCGAAAGATCAACGGCCCGCACGTCAGACAGATCACGATCTGGAGACAAAACCCCTCACCCATCTTATCGATCAGACTCGATCGGTGCGTCCTGTATAGATAAAGCTACGGTAGTAGATGTGAGTTCGTAGAGCAGATATACACCTCTCACGTGCATAAATAGGCCACGTTTGACCGGTGGAGAAATCTGCTTGACACGGCTATTGCGCGCATGCCGGCTTGGGTGGGATCTGTAGGATACGGCTCTTGTTGCAAAACTCCTGGTACCTGGTATGCCATAACGGCAAACTTAGAACCTGTAGGATCTGTACTATCTATAGAATATATAGGGTATACAGGATATACTTCGTATAGGAATATTAGAACTCATAGGATCTATATATGATCTAAGGAGCTATAGGATGTATATGATATAAAGGATATCAAGGATCTAGACGATCTGGACGATCTATAGGATGTATAGGGCCTAGATAATATATAGCATATACCAGGTATACAGTAGGATCTATAGGATCCATAGGATTCATAGGATCTAGATGATATATTGGACCTCGATGATCTATAGGATATACAGGATCTGTAGGGTCTACTGGATATATATAACAATAGTACGTAGAGTGAACTATCTATCGAAGATCGTCATACGTCCCATGGGGGCGCTGCATCAAAAAAGGGTACTCGCTACAAGCGGATCAAATAGCTATAAAACAACCCACTACCTCACGGACCATATCGCAAAAAGAGTACACAACGTATCGTTAGAAGCGGACCAGCTAGCTAACAGTCCACTATCCTCACGTATAGTCGGTTCGTAGGCTATTTGTTGTGGATAGTGGATAGTGGATAGTCAGGTATTGGGTCCGGTTCCAACGAGCGCTCTCTCTCTCGATGCCCGGCCCCCATTGGACAGATGACGATATATTCATATATGGTCTACAGTAGATCTTAGTAAGCTTACCGTTCCGATATACCAGGTATTGCTCAACAAGACCCGTACCCTACAGACAGCACCCGTATGCTGGCATTCACGCAGGCAAGAAGGAGCCATGTCAAACAGATTTGTTTTATCACACTGGGTACGAACGATATTATTCACGACCCGACTACGGGCAACACATCAGTCAGAACCGAACACTGGCAGCGATGTGGAAATTCTTGTTCGTCGCGGGGTTCAAATACCACCAAGTACGAGGTATGTATCACCATGTATTGCAATGGCCCCCCGGTATACCATATCAACCATCTAGGACCACGCTACGCCCGTGCCGTACCGACTCGTTTCAACCATCGTAACTCCGACATACTAAAAAATCAGAACTGAGTATGTAGGTCAGAACCGAACAAATTAATCAGAACCCGAGCGTATTAACTAGGACCGAACATACTAATCGGGACAGAACATTATTAATCAGAACCAAACATATGAATTAGAACCCGAACATAATAATCAGAACCCGAACATATCAACTAGGACCGAACATACTAATCGGGACAGAACATATTAATCAGAACCGAACACATGAATTAGAACCCGAACATATTAATCAGAACCCGAACATATTGATGAGAACCAAACACTGTGTGCAAACATACATGGGGTGCAACATGGTTTTTTGTGTCCATCGTGGGGTTCTACTTGTAATGGCCAAGCCATCGCTTTGGTGTCGTCAGCCGTCTATCAATAGGATCAGCGTCAGCGCCCAGCAGTGGTTTCGGATAGGATCACGTCGCGCGCCCGCGGCGTACCGACTCATACCAACCATCGTGATATATCGGGACACCAACCAACCATTGTATCATCCCCAAATCAACCACTGTATCGCCAGTGTTTCCCAAGAGGGCTGAAAAGGCGCAATGGGGGCTACAGTATACTACCAGGTATTTTAAAATATATTCATGCCGGTGTAAATAAACATCACCGTGGCAATCACCACTCTGCCCGTAATTCTAGCTGTGAGCCTGACCAAAGCGCTGAGACACTAACCTTCAAGTTCTTGGCGAAGTTTTTGTACTGCACGATGTCCTCCGGCTTCACGGACTTGCGAGCCCTCCCGAGAGCCTCCTGCGGCCCGCACGCCGACGACCGAACCAAAGCAAGAAGAAAAAAAAAAAAAAAAACACACACACACACACACACACACAGCACAGCACAGCACAGCAACAGAGCACGTAATTGGAGCAACACTAGGCAACACGAACGCCTTCGGGACATGGGAGCGAAAAAGCCGCCCAAACCGAATGGCGATTCAAGATTCAAACGTGTGCGACACGTTTCTCTCTTGGAAGAAAAACCAGCATGGAAGGGAAAAGCCGACCGGAACTGTTGACGGCTAAGACGATAGGCATGCGTTTCTCCCTACAGTAGGATGAAGAAGCACCACGAACACTGGCTTGTGCTGGGTGTAAGTGGACGTACAGAGAACGGTCAATCACAGACACGGCACGAATCAACGAGGGTCCGGAGCTAATATCTTGAACTCGGACGAAAAAAAAAAAAAAAAAAACATTGTCCGACACTCAAAAGTATCGCTGGTTTCTGGGTCCGGGGGGGGGGGGCATGGTCCCAGTATCCCCAACGTCAACGACAGGACTTGTACGATTCTACCACAAAGTTTGTGATAAGCTTGTCAGCACAGGCGTAGGCGGTCAAAGGCGATACTCACCGTGTGTATGACACTTATCACACGGGTGATCACACTAGAAGACAAAACACCCCCCCTATGGCAAATTCCCAACCTAATTTTCTCCCAGACAAAACGGGTAGGGTGATAAAAAATCCCGCGCGACGCATTTTGTGGAATTAGATCTCGACGAAACCTTCCAAGAGCCACCATTTCCGTTGTGTGTGCCCTTAACCCCTTTAGAACCGCAGTCCCGTTTGGGGACAAAACTACTTGAAATTTGACTGGTTTGTCCACAAATCGGGACTGCGGTTCTAAAGGGGTTAAGGCGGCTCCCCCTATGTGCAGGAGCGTCCTGCATAAAAAACAATGTGTGGGACGTGTGTCGCCGATGTGCAGGAGCGTCCTGCATAAAAAACAATGTGTGGGACGTGTGTCGCCGATTTCATCCTTGCACGTCGGCCCAGACCAACCCAACCGTAAAACCCGAACCCGACCCCTTTGGGAGGCTCTACTTGTAGGTCGGCAGGGGCAGTCACGCGACTCTGCCGCGTGCGCTGGTGGCGTTTTTCCAAAAACACACCGGGAGGCTGAAAGACCCGCCTTGACCAAAAATACCCGCACCCTGCACAACGTTTTATGCAGGACGGTCCTGCACTTAGGTCGAGTCCCTGAAGGCATATTTTGGCAGAATATCGCCTTTGAAAAAACATCCAGAAGGGGTATGTCATCGTACCACACGTGTTTGTAAGGTACGCCCCTCTGGACGGAAATATAAGGTGCATCTAAACTCGAACACGAAGAATAAATGGTTCTTACAATTCCGCCCAGATTGGTATATGGGAAGACCGGTATTAGCCGGGGCACGTCAACACATTTTTTTGCCAACACGCATCCGTTTTAGAAGAATCGGCCCCTACTGTAAAACGAACAACAACGTTTTCGGGACAAACCACTCGAAGGCTAAGTAGCTCGTTCCCGAAACGGGACTGCGCTCCTATCACGGGGGGCCATATTAAATAGGACCTACGGTAGACACAAAAAACTATATATTTTGATATTTTTACTGACAATATTTGGTCCTACTTATTATGGTCCTCCGGAATATAACAGTCCTATACAAAAGGGTTGACCCTGTCAGGACTGCGATCCCGTTTGTTTGATTTGGGGGACAAAAAGAAACACTCGAGAATTGGAGTCAAACGTACAGGTACAGGTAGGTTTCTGTACACTCGCACCGTGGTGTCTAACATAACAGTTACCAGGTACATAAAAAATTATTGATTCTTACGAAACATGACCGCACTCTGAACATCCCAACCGCGGGAACCAGTACAGATCACTCGGATCCTGCAGACCATAACAGCCCCGCAGGAACGTGTACCAGGTACAGATGATGCAGATACATGACAACGATCTGCGTGATCTGTACAGTAGTCTGATCTGCGTCCGACGCGTGACCAGGATCACGCTACTATTAACAGTACCGTCGTCTTACCTCGAAGTGAGCCTTGGTGATCGCTGGCACGGGGTCTTCCCGAGCTTCCTCCGCCTCCCCCTCCTCCTCCGGCTCACCCGCCTCCTCCCTTATCCTAGCCCTCTCTTCGGCTCTAAACGCGACGTTGATGTCGTGCCTAACGCTCTGCCTGATGGCGTTCATGGCCGCCCGCTGGCATATTTCTGCGTTACGAATACATGAACAAAACAGGGGATTAAACCGATACGTACAGCAGTCTCTACTACACAAATAAACGAATATGCGAAACAAATCATGGAACGAAACAATTACCCAAGTACGTATACGAAACCTCCACAACCACTGTAATGTGAGCACTTCAGCATGCGAAAAAAACAAAAAAACGCGAAAAAACGAATAGATGCATTACGAAAAACGAATAGATGCATTGTGTTGAACAAACAACTATGTGAATCAACAACATATCCTTCGTACGAAAGAAGATGCAGACCACAGAAAAAAGAGAAAAAGTCTGGTATTGTTTTTAACGTCGGATGATTGGGGAAAAAATCCGCCCGAGGGTTTAAAAACAAGCAAACAACCAAAATACTGTTGCGGGGCACAAAAACCCATATAATTACCTATTTTTATTAACAATATTGGGTCCTATTTACTATGGCCCCCCGTAATAACAAGTCAAACAAATGGAACAAAAACAGGCAGAACAAAACAAACAAAACAAAACAAAACGAAGAAAACGCAACAACGACGCAAAAACACCCCAGAGCCGAAATGAACACACTGCATATGTGTCATAGGAATATACTCCACAATTTTGAAGAGAGTGAAACAACGAACATCACCAAAACGGCGAAGAAGAAAAAAACACAGATACAAAAAACAAAGAACAACGAGGACCGTTCAGACTAACTGAACATTAACAAACCCCTTGTGGGTCTGCAGGTCAATTTAGGGGGACAAACCGCTCAGAATTCGAGTGCTTCGTCCCCCTAAGAACGGGGACTGCAGGAGGCCACCTGCCCTAGACGGGCCGTAACTACAAACGGGCCTACACGAATACTGCACTTCGGGACAGCTGTCCAAACGAAAACAAACAAAACAAAAAATACCTGTCAGGTCAGCACCCGAGAACCCGTCGGTGGCCTCAGCCATTGCCTCCATGTCCACGTCGTCTGATACGGGACTCTTGCGCAGGTTAGCCCGGAGGATGGACAGCCGACTGTCGTGGTCCGGCAGCGGGATGTATATCAGCTGGTCAAGGTGACCTGCGCACCAGCGGCCACAGGAGGACAGATTGTATGTGGGGAAGGGGGGGGGAGAGAGACGGAGAAAGAGGTGGCGGAGGGCAGAGAGGGAGGAGAAAACGGGGGCGGAGGCGAGTAGTTGGTGGTGGCGGTCGGGGGGTGCTGGTGGCGTTGGTGACAGTTGTTGGTGTTGCTGTTGGTGGTACTGTGTACAATGCGCGACACCACCACACTGCGGAACAAAATCACCCCCCTTCCCACGCGCGCGATGAAACGAAAAAAAAAAACGAAAGAAGACACATCAAAGCCACAACCGGCACTAAGTACGTTCAAATACCATCTGATCAAGTCTTCAACCTGTCGGCAACCACCACCAAACAGCAGTGCTCACCGAGTGTATGACATTTTGTGCAGGAGAGCGTGATTTGACCCCCTTGACTGACTCCTTCCCTTACACCTACAGTAGTAACCCTTTTAGGACCGCAGTCCCGTTTTCGGGACAAAACACTCTCATTCTGACTTATTCGTTCCCACAACGAGACTGCAGTCCTAAACGGGGTTAACCTCCAGTATGTCAAGTATGAAGGCAATAATAGGCGGGGCTCTTTCACCGGCCGGGTAAAAAGTCGCGGGTCGGATTGGATGGGATGGGATCAATTAACCCACACTCGACCCGACTCGACTTGACCCGTGAGAATTCGAACAACTCCGGACCCGACCCGATCCGTGAGAGTTTCAACACTTCCTGACCCAACCCGACCCGACCCGACCCGACCCGACCCGACCCGACCCGACCCGACCCGACCCAACCCGACCCGACCCGACCCGACCCGACCCGACCCGACCCGACCCGACCCGACCCGACCCGACCCGACCCGACCCGACCCCACCCGACTCAACCCGTGAGATTTTAAATACTTCCTGGCCCGATCCGACCCGAACCATGTTTGGAGAACCTCCTGAACCGACCCACGGGTTGGTTCATGACCCGTCAAGATCGTTGATAGTAGGTTGAGGCCTTGACGCGGCCCCTACACTAAAAATAGTATATTGAGGCCACAACAAAACCTTGACTCGTCCAAAAGACCGGTCTACAATAAATATGGCATGCGTGCCCTCGTGTTCCTCCTATTGGTGATGCTCATACTACACGACTATTACGGGGGACACTAGTTAATGGAACCTATGATATACATAAAAACCTATATATTTAACCATTTTTACCAACAATATTTGGTCCTATTCACTATGGCCCCCCGTAATAATCACTGCAGTATGTTCATACCTGGTACAAATTACGGGAGGGCATAGAAATACACAAAAATACACAAAAATACCTGTGATACATACCAGGTAGTAATCAGCATTCACGACGGACCCCAAACTAAGGTATCTATCCCCCGATGTTGGCACACCACCTTTGGTTCGAATTAATCGTTCATTGATCTGTTCCTCTGCGATACCACCATCCTACGTGCGACCGTTATACGTACGAACGTGCTGCTGCGGCTGCTGCTGCGGCTGCTGCTGCAGCTATAGAGCAAAACAAAAAACACGGCGTCGCGTCACCTGAACGCGTGACGGGGCTGTGGAGGATGTCCTTCCGGCCTGCTGGCAGCTAACTACCTGGCAGTGCATCCAAAGCCCAAAATAGTCCGTGATGCACCTCCTTGACCTAACACCCGGACCGCCCCCTACTCTGAAACCGCAGCAGTAAAATCATACCTACATAAGTGCACCTGTCAGGGGGATGACTGAAAGTCGCCAGCTACAACATACGGCAGAAGGTACTTCCGGGACACCACAATAGTCAGGACCCGTCATGTACACAAGAACCTACAAACTGTAGTATTTTAACTATTCACGTTTGGTTCTGATTACTATGTCCACCTGTAATAGGTACTATAGCTTGGGCACACTGCTGTAGTTGCAGCGATGCCAACTACCCGAGTGCTTGGGTTACTTTGCTGTGGGCGGCTGCCTTGCTACGGGGTGCGCATTCCCCCGCATTAAGACCACTCGCTCAGAGAAGGAGAGAGCTGAGAGGGCCTACTGCAACTCGTAGCCCATTAAAAAAAAAAAAAAATACATCGCCATCGACGGTGGCGTCGGTGCCGACGGTAGGTACCGAAAGCCGCTGGCGTTTACTGTTATAAACATGTTTTGTACGTATGTATAATGAGGCCAAATAGCGCCAGCCTTCTACAGAGAGTCAACTAAGTCAGTAAGTTGGATGGCGTCGGCCAGGCAAGTAACGACTAGCCGGAAAGTCTAACCAATCGCTGTTAGGACCGCAATCCCGTTTTGGGGACAAAATTGGGGACACTACTGTCGAATCCTGAGCAATTTGTCCTCAAAACTGGGCCGTAGTCCTATTAATAACAGCAGTCCTAACAGCCCCATTGATAACAGTCCAAACACTCCTAAAAGGGATAAATAGGCCCGACGAAAACGGCACCTCTTCTTTTTACAAATGTAGCTTATTTTTGTACACACAATAATACGCCAAGGTAATTACTTTTTTTTAAATGTTTCTTTTCTTCAGAAATACCGGATATAGCTTGTATCTGTGGAGAAACCATAAGGCATCGAGCCTCGACGCCAAACTGACGCATCTTTGAGGGCAGAATGAACCCAGGTACACCTTATCTCTGAGGACGCACGATAAGGCATCTTTGATGGCAAACGAAACACGGCGTGGCGTCACCTGGGCGAGTGACGGAGCTGTCGAGGATGTCCGGCCTGTTGGTGGCACCGATGATGAAGACCATCTTCGCAGGACCTACGCCATCGATCTCCGTTAAAATCTGGTTGATCACCCTGAGGGTTTTCACCGAAAAAATACAAATATGATATACATCGCCGAAAAAACACGCGATACGACAAGTCAGTAAAGCTACAGCCGAAATGAGAGATTCACACGTCGGATAGATGAGATCAGGCCAGACCACTTCAGATGAAATTGCCTGGCAGACCAGCGTACATTACTTGAATGTCCGTTTCTCTATCGTGAGTATGACTTGCCAGCATGTGCAATACGTGCGCTTTTAATTTGATAATGATGAGTTATTACTTTCCTGCTCAGCTTCGTCAGAGCGTTTACCAGCAGCGACCTGCTGGAAAAAGACGTGGTCACAGGTGTCGCTACTTCTCTTCCCGCGGTGCATGTGTCATGTGTATCTCGCAGAGGGATCAATACCTCCATTGCTCGAATACTGTAGTTGCATCAGACGTAAAACCCGCGCTGAGTTCCTCCATGGTTACATTTTGGAGCCGCTGGGGTGCATCAACGAGGATAGCGACGATGAAGCGGAACAGGATTCCCGGAACTTTGGACAACACCACCACCACCATCCCCACCACCACCAACACCACCAACAACACCACCAACAACACCGTCACCAACACTTCAACCATAAACACCACCCACCGCAACAGCGACCACCGTCACCAACTCTACGAACATAAACACCACTGACCTCAACAGCAACAACAGCTACAACACCGCCCCCAACACCTCGACTTCCACCTCACCCATCAGCAACAAAAACACCCCCACCCCAAGAGTGATAGAAACAGCGGCAATACCGACAACAACAAAACCCAACCAACACCACCAACATCACCTCCGACAACAGCATCACCAACACCACCACCATCTCCTCCATCACCTCCACCTCCACCTCCAACACCATCTCCACCAACGAAGAGCAGTAACACCTGCAACAAGCAGCAACGGGCGATCACCTGTCCCCCACGTCGCTTCCTCCACCGCCCCCAGAGCCCCCCCTTCCCCTGGCGATCGAGTCCATCTCGTCGAAGAACAGGATGCAAGGAGACGCGGCCCTAGCCTTGTTGAACAGCTCGCGGATGTTCGCTTCGCTCTCTCCGAACCACATCGACAAAAGCTCCGGCCCTAGCAAAACATCGGTAGAATCAGACGTAATCAAGAGGTAATCAAAAAAAGAGAGGCAACTAATCGGTAATAGGAGAAAGCGACTAACAATCAGCGGGAGAGAGACATAAAATCAGAAAAAAAAAAATAGTAGACAGAGAGAGACACGTATTCAGACGGAGATGCAGCTTAGGTAATCAGAGAGATAAGAAAACACGGAGGGACAAGCAATCAGAGAGGGACACGTATTCGACGAGGGGCGCAGGTTAGGTAATCAGAGGAACAAGAAGCCAGAAAGAGAGAAAAAAATCAGAGAAAGGAAGGTGACCGAAGAGAGACGGGTAATCACAGGGGGAAACAGGTTATCAGAGCTCAAGACAGGTAATCATAGAGAGAGACGAGCTGTTAGAGAGAGGGGCAGGTAATCAGAGAGAGATAAAAGGAATTAGAGAGAGAGAAATAATCAGAGAAGGAGGCAACTATGTGAAGCGAAGGAGCGAGAGGGAGGGGTAGAACGGGATAGATCGGCGGGGGGGGGGGGGGGGGGGGGAGAGGGAGAGAGGTGAAGGCGGGGGGGGTGTACTCGATAGGAGAGATGTACTCGATCTCATGCATGGCGGTAGTCGTATGACCATAGACCCTCGCATCCCTACAATGCCGGGACGGAGCATGTCGGGCTTTCACCGACCAGGCAGACATTACTTGCACCAGGCGCCAAACGCCGTGAGGTGTCCGGCGAGTCGCGTGAAGGGTGAGCTGCATCTTACTGCGAACCGCTTCTGAGGGGGACTTGCATATGGACGACAGCTTCAATGAGTTAATTTAATTTCCGGTGTAGGCATTTCCAGAGACAGCAATGGGAGTACTATGTAACTGCCTCTTGGGTGTCTTACCTTGAACACTACGTGATACGATAATTCCCAATTGTGCGGAGTAAAGGTTCTTTACCTCGCACAAATGATCTATGTATAACTCGACAACCGGCTGTGGGCGACCACCGAAAACAAAATAAAGAAAAAATAACGGTACCCTGGTCGTCTAGCCACGTAGTGAGAGGCATGTTTTCCAGTGTCGTTGCCAACCGACGCCAACACAACCCATATAAAATAGGGGGAGGGGGGGGCATAGGGACTAAACACAAAGAGAGAGAACGAAGAGGGACAGAAGTACCTGAAAGAACAAACGATGGCGCGAAATGTTGGCACGGCCTACTGTGTCCAAATAAGCTAGGCCCTCGCTTCCGGGGGAAAGAAAGGAAGAAAAGCACAGTCAGAACATACGCCTTGACGGCGACTGTGGGAAACAGTGAGCAGGCCAGGAACGGACACCCGACTCGTTGCCTGAGTCTGTGTTTGTCGCTTATGGCCGTGCTAAGGCGTTCCTCGAAGCTGGAGAAGGTAATGGGGCCATCGACAGCGAAGGAGAAACCG
>JARUPZ010000749.1:0-29810 GCA_031213475.1 Nereocystis luetkeana | reverse complement strand
ACACGGGCAACACCTGACAGTAGCGTATCATGTTGCATAGTAGGCGGCGAGGGCGGAGTGTCCACAAGACCACAAGGCCGTAGGCCACAAGCACCCGTCAGTTTTGTGTACTGGAAAACGCCAAGAAATTGAGCGTTCTCTCCGTTCTTTATATTTCGTACGTGTTCATATCATACAGCAGTAAAATTAGTAATTGGTTTATGAGCGAAAGAGCGGGCGTGCAGATAGATCCGGTTCTGAAAATACATGTTGAACATTTGTATGTGCCTCGAGTATAAAAAAATATCGGATGCCAACATTTCCGGATTATTTATGTTTTTATGCCGAGATGTCTACCAGGTATATGATACAGATCAAACTTGCGTTGTTGTCGCCAAAGACTCGTGCAGCAGGATATTTGCAACTCTCGTCAATTTAGGTGCGTTGGCGGAACCTGTGCATTGGTTGAACGTCGGGCAGCGTCACGTTGGACGTGGACCCTTGTAGCAGCTCGAAAGGGTCCCCTGTCTTATAGTTATTTTTGCTGCTGTGAAAGTTGGAACTCGCTTCCACTCGGCAGATACGTCAGTCTAGACTCTTAGTTTTAATAGACTCCCGTAGTCAGGAAAGGGAAGCTTTGTAATGCCGAAGCGTGGTTCATGTTTCACAAGCTCCTCATATAAAATTGGTGACCGTGTCACGATTATCCAAAAGAAAAGGCTTTGCCTATGTGGGTGCGGCCTGCAAGATAATTTCAGACGTAGACTTGAGATATCGAAGGCGACGCCAAGCGGCATCAGGGCCACCCTATCTATGGTTATGTTGTTACCTAGATGCGACATTAGGGTTAGTTTCATCCCTGCACTTGATTTAAATTCCCGCTGCCTGTTTGTTTTTATGATGTGCAGGTCCCTCACACGGTGTTGACGCCTCTGAGTAATGGTTGTCTGCTATGTGACGCTCTCGGCCCCCCTATGTCAACACCCACCGCACTCGAAAAAGCGACTCTACTCCTTCTGCCTGCCGACGACGGGCGCTGTGAGACTAGGACTCTTCTCGCACACCACATAGAGGGCGCTGCTCGATTTAGTGGTTTTTCGTTACTGCTACGGCTTAGTAACAAAGCTACCGTGACCTCAGGTTGTTTCCAAACAGCCTTGCGCTACGCGTTCTTCGATATATTGTTTTCGATTTGTCAGAGCGCCGACTTCAAGCCACATATGTCGAGTTCACTGAGAGTGTCTATAAATATAAACTTTCTTATGTTACATTACGTGGGGTACACGATTTGGTGCTAACCCTAACCCTTATTCAATGGTACACATGGCCGACAGACAGGTGCTTTCTTTACGGGAAGACAAACAGCCCTGTTCTTGGCAAAACTGAAACTATCTCAATTTCTAGCCTATATAATAATGCGGGGATCCGGATACAACACACTTATTATGGAACCTTGGGTACAAAAAACGAGGGGACGGGGAAAAATATGGTCCGACATGCGACGTCCACATTGTGTCGGGTGTAGAGGCGAACAATCTCACAGAGAGAGAGACGCCGGACGAACGACGGAGAAGACGAAATTCTACAAGATCACTGCCAAATGAGAGAAATACGGACACGGCGAAACAAACCAGCGAGTTGGTTCTCGACGCAGAGCTAACAAATTAGATCTCAGTCGTTGCTAAATACAGAGTGAAGTCGGGAACCTCTCATTCCGCCGTTTCGTTCCCCCGTTCAACGACAGTGGGGCCAAGTGTTTCCATCACCGCCGCTGTTGCGCCCCCCCCACCAAAAGCTAAACTACTATTAATAAACACAACGAAAAAACATGAACAAATTCGAGGCAGCAGAAGTTCCAGTGACTGCAGTGTTCGAACTACAACCGTGATATATTTTCAGCTACACCGTTTTTGTTTTCGTCGCCAACGATATACGTCTGACTGCCCTCCACCATATGATCATGCGGCTAAAAACATGCATAACATGGGCACATGCCCACCCGCTCTTCCACCATACGTTCGCCTTGACAGGGAAATACGCTACACGTTCACAGAGACCGGGATTAAGGGGGTCAGGCTGACCCAAACGGTCACATCTACCGGCGAGCGATATCAGCTCGACTCCTTCGTCATGGTCAAGGTACAGGAGTCATCTGATAGACATAATCAGACAGAAATCAAGCGGTAGTCCGTTTTCTTTGTGCAAGGATGTCTCCACAAGCCCATTTCCTTGTTTTGGAAACGCATTACTGTGTAGCTGCCGATAGTACGGGACTGTCTTCAAATCTCCGCAAGTCACTCACGATTCATAATACAGGCATCATCACGGCCAGATGCGCACTCTGACGAACTTCTGTAGCTCTAAATAGCTAGATTGCAGAACGCGTAAGCAACGACTGAATTCGCGCGTGCGCGAAAAAGGACCCATACCCTGCAGGCCTCCGTACTGGTTGTGCTGTGAAGATATATTTATCTCGTTCCTGCCTGTTCGCGCGTGATCGATTGTGAAGTGCCATGAAAATCAGGATTGCTACTTGTTTCATAGCAACCTGCTAGATTTGAAGGGACAGATGGCAACAACTTACGAATTGACGAGATATCACTCACATGGGGGATCAATGTCCAGAGGTTGCCTTGTCACGATTTCATTGCCATATGTGGAGGGCGAATCGAAAGGTAGTATCTCGCCATCGTCGGTGAAGACCAGGCAAAAAATCATGCGTCTGTGACTGGTACTCAAAAATGTTGCCTCGCCGATCCAACGTCTTCCGCAGTGCGTGCTATGTACTAACCTTCACGTCAGAGGTTCAACTAGCGTTGTGATACTTCCAAGTCAGCTGTCGTATGGGATGCACCCAACATTATGTAGCTGCTCACCTGGTACGCCTATGTTGGCTCCGGCAATCACACTGTCATATAATTGCAAGGTTTGGCTTGGATGCCATACTCGAGACCGGTGCAGTCAAACAATGGGCTGGTTAAAGATACACGCACGGGAACCACCCGCAGGTGACGTGTTCATTCGAGGTGATGTGTTTCCCCTTCCCTGTTTGTGTTTGGGATGTTCAGTATGTGCGGCGCGAGATCCGTCAGCTGCACGACGCGGACCGAGAAGCATTCTTCGACGCGATGGAGACTCTTTACCGACTGTCTACGGCAGCAGGAGTACACCTGTATGGGAGCGAGTACAAGGTCAGTAGCACAAAACAAGCCTTCGCTAGTTATATACGACACAGGATTGGACCGTGTCATGGAAACAGAAACTCGGCAATGCAAATGACGATGTGTCTGCTGTCCTGCGAACTGGCAGGGGTTGGGTTCTCTGTTGATTCTACCCCTATCAAGGCATCGATGAGGCTGCGGAACTCCTCTTGGTTGTTCTGTTTCTGATTTCATGCCTAGTTGTAGTAAATGCCGAACTGGCACATACCAGGTACAACATTTGAGCGAATCGCGTTTTAGGTCTGTGAACAGTCGAAGACCTCCTCTCATGGGGACGAATAGGGATACGTGTGAACTCCTTCACCCACCCGGCCCGGGCAAGCAATTTGTTTTATGCCTGACGAAAACAAAGACCCCACACGGCACCTGCACGTCCATGCGTGAAACTCCTAGTCCAGTAAGACACCGAATAGGTCCCATGGCCTAATTCCTTTCGTTGGATCCTTGTTATCCGTTTCTCTCTGGCTGCGTGTGTGCTTTGTTGGGTGCTTTGTGTTGCGCAGGGAATTGACTTTTTTGTTCAAATGCATCTTGACGGAGCCGGCACGAAAGACTGCGACCACTGGCACGACGACGCCGGTAATGTCACCACCGTATACTCGTAGTCTGGGTTAGAGCGTCAGCGGGCTGTACGGTATCCGTGTTGGTTTCCGGTCTGCTCGTGTTGGTATACGTGCACCACTAGCAAGCTGCTTCGTAGTCGCGGAAAGCTGTATCGTGCTAAGGATCGGTATTTTACTATTACGGAGGACCATAGTTAATAGGACCAAATAATGTTAGTAAAAGTGCTTAAATATATACCTGGTATGTTTTTATGTATACCATAGGTCCTATTAACTATGGTCCCCCGTTATAGATTCCCTGTATTGCAGTAGTCAATCCGACGGCCTTTGTTCGACAGGCACCTCCCTTTGCGGTTCGGAAATTCAGGAAAGGACAGAGACACCTGTCACAAATACGTGATAAGTAGATTAGTTGCGTGTTTTCCGTTCGTATCTCACGTTCCTGCCCATCGCATCATACGAAATTTGCTTCTTGCACAGGAATCATGACCCATCATGTGGCCTACAGCCTGCAGTTCGAGCAAGCGATGCAACTCGTGAACCCTTCCGTATCCATCCCCTACTGGGAGTACACCCTCGAATGTAAGAGTCGATTCCATCGGTTGCATCTATCCACCGCTAGGAGTACACCGTCGAATGCAAGAAGGCATAGTGGGAGTACATACTACCAGGTATTGAATATCAAACGGCATAGACTGTAATGTTTATCCCCTTCTGGGAGTGCACCGTGTGGTATAAGAAAGCATATACTGTTCTGTTCAGACGCATCTTACGATGGAGGTAGCACGTTTCCGCTCAAAGGGTTGTGAATGCGAGGCTACCTATCCCAAATCGTCGGCATGCCTATCTTGGTTCGAAAAATTACGTTATCGTGTGCTTGGGCCATGGGGTTATTCATCGGGGTGCAATTTGTTTTTTACTCGAGTTAGTTTTCGGGGGAGGTATGGACCTCCTTACGTGAGGAGCCTCAGAAACATTTGGGCGAACCGCTATCGTAGAACGCCTTTTTATACCCTTCTGGAGGTGTACACCATCGAACAAAATAAGTCACCGATTGTTCTGCCCGCAAACTCGTCCTAATGCACGACATACTTGGTACACAATTTACCCACAACATCGCGGATCTCCCCTGCACCATCGAACGAAATACACGGAAGCGAGCGTGAAGGCGGCCGTTATTCTAAAAACGCCCTGCGGACCCTTCGGTAGTACTTCAGTCACCCGTAATGCCCACCCACGTGCGGTGGGGGTGTAGCACGCAGCTTGAAATGATCAGGGTCGACAATTTTTGTGATTGAACAGCTGAGGTCTTTTAATTTATATTTGATGTATTAATATCAGGGCGTTGGTGACGAGATATCTGATCTGCGTCTGCCCAACCCCCGTGTGGATTGGAGCTTGTCGTTTGAAACACATCTGCGTAGAGTGACTCGTTGTGTTTAGTTCAAGTCTCCTAGTCCCCCCCCTCTCGGCGCGAAGGAAGACGGTTTGGGGAGCCCAAACGGTCTTAACCCCTTTCATTGTTAAAACATACCAGTATACTGACCTGGTACGGGTGAATTGTAGTATTGACGATACATTTGGGGGAAAACATATTGAGTTTGTGTTCCACCGTTTATATAGTGCATATATGAACCCCTACGACGCAGACGGGTTGAATATTGATATTTTGAAACGCTGGGTATTGGCCACGGTGTGCTATACCGCGCACTTACACTCCTTAGCACCCGATGGACACTAATCACCATGTGCTTCAAGAACTCTAGTAATCCACAAGTTGCGAATATTCAACCACATCAAAGCGCCCAGATGTGTGCAACATGATGCAAAGCACACACACACATAAACATAGTACAACGTTTGCAGAACGTTAAGGATGCTCGCGCTATCTGGGTTCTCTATGCAGACATTTTGCCCACAATTTATAACGTAGTGGTCTTGAAGTCACCGATTCAACCATCGTGAGCGCTTCATGCCCAAGCCCACCCGCCGTTTAAGACGTACCGGTATTCACTGTATCACCCACACCTGCTATCGATCAACCATGCGAGACATTCGCGTCCTTGATCCAATCGACCCGCCCATGTGCGACATGTCTTTCTGCCGTGGACTACTATTGTCTCGTATAGCGTCCATGGGCTTGAAGGGCTACGGGCAATCCGAAGTTTTCGCAAGAGACTGGTTCGGCGAGTTCTCCCCTGACAACGAGCTGCACACGGTCACCGAAGGGCGTTGGGCTTACCTTTCCGTAATGGAGGTGAACATGCGCCGGAGGTGGAAATGAAAATATATCCTGTAGGCGGTTTAGGTAAATATTTCATGAATCATGTTTTGGACTGCAGTCCTGTTTTAGGGTCAAACTGCCCTGATTTTGAATGTTTTCCCCCAAACAGAACCGCAGTCCTAAGAGGGTTACCGGTTGGAGTGGTAGGTATGGTTGTATTGAGAATAAAATACGAAGCTGGGCACCACCCCAGCCATCGAACGCCAAGCACACCAGACGGTCTGCGAGTGTTTCAAGGCTGAACGCATCCATCCATTTTAGGCTAGCCGCGCATAGCTAACCTTATCGAGGTTCCAACCGAGTAACGAGGTTTTGGTTGAACCGTACGCGGATTTTACAACATGCGATGTTGACCTCGCTTCGTACTTCGTGAATAGCCTCGCTTTCCTCGGTCGTTAGGCGGTATTCATTCCTGGCCACGTATTGGTGACTCCCTGTCTCGTACAGTGATAGATATTGGTTTTTTTTCTCAGAGAATCCCCGTCTGCCCGCCAAGGAGTTGGCACTTTTCGACAAGCGCTGGCACCTCGCCAGCACTGACGATGGTGCCTGTGTCTGGATTTGCTGTAGAATATGCGAAATTGTCGTCAGAGCATCGTCTAAACGCAAACACAAGATATTTGCGTACAGGAATAATCCGCTGTTATCCGTGCACGTTTCGCTATACTTCGGTATGCCGAAGAAATTCGTTCAGTCTGACTCAAAATAGGGTTGCTATAATCGAGAATTTTATTTGGTACGTATATACGTAGATCGAGATACTATTATAGAAATATCATGGACATACTGTCAATATATTCGAGATACTCATACATTCTTGTTGACACGTTGAATGTAAATATGTCGCCAATACCTCGTGCCGATTTACAGAATGCCTGGGACTACGTCCACAACCCATACGGCCTGCTTCGGTCACCCTGGAACCTGGACTCAAATCCTTACGTTACCCGACACAACACCACAAGCGGCGAGGTTAGTATGTATATGCTCAAAACAGTACGTTCGTCTCGGATGTACAGCTGTGGGAACGGACAATGCGTATGACCTCTGCAAAGGTAGGGTGTGGATGTCGTCGATCTGAAACGCTAATGTTTGACAGATTCGAGCAATGTTGTTAGTTTTAAAAGTTGTCGTAGGGTTGCCATGTTCCATCTACTGACCTCCTAACGCGCATGTTTCGAAAACCACTTCACGAATGATGATTCAGTACCTACTACCGTAATACGTTTCTGGCACGTGAGTCAACGAGGGATACTTTAATGCCTTTGGTGGGGCACTATGCGACGCACATGTCTACCGCCCCAACAGCGACGCCACCCACCATCGTCAGCGCTTGCATGCGTGCTGTCTCGCGACGCAGTTTACGATAGGGTGCGCCTGCCACTTCTTGAGGCTGCTCGCTCGAGGAAGTTGGCGTATACCTAAAAAACGGCCTTTGCGATAGATAACAATCAACCCGACCTGCAATCTCACGGCCTAGGCTTACATAAAAATACATTGTAAATGGAAATCATCTCGGGCTGTTTATGGGTAGTGACGCACCACCACTCAGGCTGACTTAAGTATAAAAATAAAAATGCTACTCCCATCGTAGCACGCAGCTTGACGATAGATTCGGAGCTAACCAACATCCTTCTTTGGTCTTCCTCGCGTCCGTCCCTGAAACGCGTGTGGTCATCTGCGCTGTCGGTGCGTGGTAGTCGCCGACAGATATGGTTTCGTGCGAGATGTATTCGAGCTGCTTCGAGTCCTCTTCCCTGAAGGTCATCAACGCCTGCCTCAATGGGCAAACCCATGGACCCGTTCACATTCTCATTGGCGGAGAGTGGGGTGCTTCAGAGGAGGCCTTTGTCCAGAAAGTTGGTGTGATGTATATCTCAGTCAGGCATGCCTGATCAACAGTATGGCAAGCGGCACGTAGGGTTGGCTTGTTTCGGCGTTTGATTATGGAATGGCGCGAGAACGGAACCTTACGACGCATATACGAAAGGAGCAGCATAGCTGATGTCTGCGTTCAACGACCACGAGAGATTCCGAGCATTCACGTCATTCCCGGAGCATGCGTCATGTTAACAACCTTGTTGCGAATAGACTCGATTCTGTTTGTTCAACATGTTGATTTCGGACAGGCGTGTGATATTACATGACGACTCAGCAGGTTCTACTCTCCCGTCCTAGTATTGTTATCGTTGATATTTGTTCGATGTTCCTGGACACGTTACTATATTTCGCTGCCGGACTCGTGCAGGGTACGCCGAGTCTTTACCGCTGGTAACCAAGTACCTCTGGCGCAAGGGATACTTGAGAATTCCTGAAACCTGTACGGCAGGAGAGGGCAACTGCGTCATAACATGCCCATCTCATCTGTACGAAGCAAAAGGGATGACACCGTACGACGTCCTCATGGATGTGCATGCTTTGATGTGGCTGGCGCATACCACGAAAGGAGCACTGGTAAGGCTTATCTCTGCCTTTTCATCGCCTGGCAGCAATCGGTTACTGCACGAGTAGCTCTGGGCAGTCACGGATATCCAGCTCTGGCGTACCTTCATTATGAATTATGCAAATCGTTTGGTTCACTATTCCCAAGTACGTTGCCCACTTTGAGGTGGGGCAGGCAGAAGTTGTACACAAACGATTGATGACGGTAACATAGTCTGCACTGGTACATATTTTAATGCCTATTGCAATATGTTTGGCCTAGAGTACATCTGCTAATGTGTGTCCCTCGAAGTCTTGAAAAAACTGTTGGCGACATGTGCTCTCGACGGCAGCAAAACGACTTGCGCTCTTCATGCTTGTTTTCGTACTTGCTATCTATAGTATATCTGGCATCCCGGCCAAACGTATCCCACAGGCGTTTGCTGGGCATGCCTTTCCAAGCGGAGAGTTTCGTATATGTAATATTGATTCCTCCACCATGCCTCCTGATCAGGGTGCGCGTGTTGGCGAAAACAGTGGTGTAGCGGCAACGTCACAGCTCAGGGATCCTCTCTGCCCATAACCTTCGAGCTACGACCCAGCCCACACTTCCGCGTAGAAACCGTGGGCACCTCAATCTAGGCCGGCGCCAAGTATCCCAAAGTAGCACAATACAAATGCTGATTCTCTGCTATCCCTATGCTTCGTTTCTGGTTCATTTACTTTTGCGCATGCACTGACTGTAGTTTTACAACAAGGACGCGGAAAAATTTCAGATTAAAGGCCACGAAAACGACGGAGCGTTCGAGAACGAATTCTGGAGCAAGATGCTTGCTTCGATGTGCAACCCAGGGTGAGCCAACTAGGCGCTTACTGTCTTACCCAGAACACGCGGGCTAGCCCCTACCAATAGCAACATCCTTTGTGTGTTACTAGGCTGCCTTCTTACCAGTCTGATAGGTTGTTACTTCCCCACGGTATTTCCATTCACGCGAGGAACGAATCAACAGGGTAGTAGTCCCACGACGCTGCCATGAATACAAGTTACGCTTTTCATATCCAGAATATGCACCATCACGCTAAACGTTCATTCTGAGCACAGTCCGGCTTATCCTCGGCTCGGTTCCCAAATTCTTAACAACCCAATACATTCCGTACTGAGCTACAAAATGCTATTTCGGGCACTTCAAGCCTTGGTTCGTGCATTTGCTAAAGCCCGAACGGCATTGGAGGCTGTAGATAGAGATTAAGCCTAATAAACCGTGGCGGGAGCGGAGAGTCTTCCACTGCTACCGAAGCAGACCACTGTAGCTTTGTGCTCGAAGACGAGGTGTCTCTACGACATCCGCCCGGTTTCTTTTGTTGCACGATGTCAGCTGGGCACGATCCGTTGGCGCGTAGCTTGTGCAATCAATCGAACCTGCTTACCACTATTCCACCCGTGTAGCCGAACCCCAACCCAACCCAACCCAACCCAACCCAATATAATGCAACACAGTCCAACCCAACTGTCTGAATGCTTGCTTCATCGGTGACGTCGGTTGACCGGATCCCCGCTTTTCTCTACGGCAGGCACGTTGGCGAGATGTTCACCTCGGCGGCTCCGTACGATCCGTTGTTCTGGGTAGTACACCCAACAGCCGATCGCCTTTTGGGCTGGAGGCGAATGCTAGGGCGTCAGGGAGTGGATGGGTAGGCAGCGCATGAAATATATAGAGCTGATACCTAAAGCTAACCCGGACGACAAATCTGCCATCTTGGTGTTGCCCGAACGCATCGTATCTTCAGACTAGTCACGCGTGTTGCGTTGTTTCGATATATTTTGCTGCGGTTACAATCTTATCTGAAACATCTTCTACAAAAGTGAAATGGCTAGGTGGGCTGTGAAGTCAAAGAGATCGTTGAAAGTCAAACAGATCGTTGAAAGCTCAAACTAGTCAGCTGTGTTTCATACTAATCATATCAGTGATACTACTCTAGTAATATTCGATCGCGAGAGCTACACGGTGTTTGCGACCTCGTTAAATATTTATATCGGTGACTTCATGGGGGGGGGTGGTACTAGCCTCAACCGCGTGGGTTTTCAAAAACAGTCAAAACCTGTAAATATTCGCGGTGGTGGCTCTCTCTGTGTACATAGGTATATAGCCTAGTGTACATGCGCACTATTGTGCGTATCGTACGCGGAAGACTTGTAACTGTTGAGCGGTCGTTCACGCTTGCTTACGCTACTTTTCCACCGAAACACCCCTTCCTCGGCTCCGAACCCCACGTGTAAAACCCATTGTTTTGTTACTTGGGTGTGTTCACTCTCTGTATTGCTTATACTGCTTCAGCATTGCACCCGCATATCCAGGGTAAAGGGATATAAAGCCATGTTTACACAATTGACCTCGTAGTTGTTGACGTTCGTACTCCGTTGGTGATGCGTTTGCACCCCTCTAGGTATGACTTCGACGAGACGTGGGGCTACAGGCACGCGACTGTCGTAGGTGAAACCGGTACCGTGTGCAGCTGGGAACATGTGGTGGCTGGAACAAACGACATGCCGACCTGCATACTTGAAACTTGTGGAGGGCACAACGAGGACGACTTACTTCCCTTTAAAGTCAAGGTGCGCACAAATGCCGTTTTATAGCAGGCCATCATAACGTCCCCTTGAAGGGATAACAGCCCGCGGGGCGATTCGACGGGCAATATACATGCGGCCGAATGAGATGCAATACATCGCAAGACATGAGACGCTAGGCCGTCTTATCCTAATAATGGCATCCTTGAAAACACCTTTTCGGTCTTCGCATACAAGAGTTGGATTTAAATAATGTTGCTGCACATTTTGTGGACAACCGTTCACAATATTTAGTCCATACGTACTCATCGCTGCGCACCTGCCAGGTACCTCCTTATGACGTGTAGGTACCTTGGCGAGGCTTCCTTCTATTATACTGATTCATGTATAGGGAACATATGTAGCAAAGCGTGAAACGAACCCAAGTCTATAATCCCACCGTAAGAGGTCGTTCATACGCTGTCCTCATAAAACAACAGGTTTGTTCCATTGTACGCAACGCCTATTTGAAGCCCGTCATGTATCGGCTCCACCTGTCGTTTCTCAACATGTTTGGTTGGTGTGGTAGATCGACAGCGAACACGGACAGTACACGAACGCGGAATGGCTGGAGCTCATCTACCCCACGAACGCCTATCTGCCTTACATGTACGACAGCTTCGGATGGGAGCATTGCAGGTAAAATGTAAAGCTCCCCCTGGAGCCGACACGTCCGCCGAAATGTGTAGGAATCATATATTAAATTTCGCTGACACGAACTTGTCCCAGTCAATCCCACCCCGATTATTTTGCTCGTGCTGGCTCATGGTGGTAGGTAGCTTTAACCTTGCATGCATACTATCACTAGGTGGTGGCGCTGTTGCCACGTACCGCCAATGAAACGTAGGCAGCTGTTATGGTCGTTCACTCGAAATAAAACGTCGCCCAGACTATCGCAGTTTTAAAAAAGCTCGTAACTGGTAAAAAAAACGATGCACTTGATGGTGGTCGCTTTCTGTTTTCGGGCCTCTTTCACCCTCACCAACACCGTTCCGCACTTCTGGTTTGCGCATTGGTCATATGGTCTCTGCAGCTCGGAAGGCTTCACCTTCGGACCTTGATCGCCCGTCGCTGTGGGTGCATGCACGTCTCCTGGTTCATGCTTGCTCGAGGGGCGGATGCCGCAAGGTCAGGTAGTTGGTATTAATAGGCCGTGCCGCCCATGATGAGATACGTCGAAGCATGCATCACGCACGATATACTTCAAGGTTTAGTAAGTGTTTCTTCAAAATTGTGAAACCAGATGCTGGGGGGGTTTTGCGGAACTCATTATTTGCATACCCATTGTGGAGGAAACGTTTGACGACGGAGTTCGTCACAAGTTTCATCTATTGTGTGCTGTCTTTACCGCGTACACAGCGTGGCAGTAGATGAAATAAGCATTGGGTTCGCGTACTTCACCTTTTATTTCTAGTACAGTATTACCGAATGTAGGGATGGAGCTTGGCGGGGAACGCGTTGGTGTCGTTTACGGCTTAGGATATACCTGGTACCGAGGGATAACTACAAGTGTGCGCAATGTCAAGCGACGTAAAGGCTCAAGAAGACGGACCAATGCACAGGGGTGGGCTAGACGAGACGTCTGCTACGGAGGTTTGGATATCCACCGCCGGGTATACACACGCCAGAAAGTGTTGCTGTGCGCAGGCGTCCACACTAATTTCGAGGGGGGTTGAGGGTGGGTGGGTTATTTATGCCATGCATGGCCGTAGTGATACTCCTGCATGCCCTTTCATCCCTACTTTGCTGGGACGGAGCACGTCGGGTTTTGACAGACCAGGAAAACGTTGCTTGCACCAAGCCCGAAGCGCCGTGAAGTACTCGTCGAATCGCTTGCCGGGTGAGCCGAATCCTACTAAGAACCGCTTGCGAGGCGAGTGTTGTTACACATGGATGGCAGCGTTTAATTGTTTTAGTTTGGTTTGTAATGTGGCCTCCTCCAGAGACGGCAATGCATATCCTAGGTATGTAACTGCGCCATACATGCCTTGCGAGAGGGGGGGGTGGGGGGGCATTGAACCGAATGTCTAACTCCTTGGGCGTGGATATGCTATGGTGGCACCACGTGCTGTTTGTTCCTTGTTGTAATGTCGGCGCTGATCGTAATTGCGTGTAATATTAGGCTGATTGAAGTTGCGTGGGCGTTGGTGTGTAATCCGTCTCCTGGGAAGTGTCACTGTTCATCGTGTGAAGGGTGTACGTTCGACGTGATGGCGCACAACTGGCCACTTGGTGGAATATCTGTGTCACAAAGCTTTGTTGCCGAGCCCTCTCTGTAGAGACAGCCCCACGTGTTGAGGGCCACAAGCACGTGTTGAGGGCCACAAGCACGTGTTGAGGGCCACAAGCACGTGTTGAGGGCCACAAGCACGTGTTGAGGGCTCCAACTGCCTGCCAATGAGTGAGGTGGCACCACTCTGAGCGTAGCTAAGGGTTTTGATTGTCTCGAGAGATAGCAAAGCTCAAGTACAGTATATATTTATGTATCTATCATATCATGACACCCATGCCTTACCCGTATGGTACGCGTGGTATTTGCAGACACGACTCACATGCTAACCGTTTACGAGGTAATGGTTTTGTGCCGCCACTCCAATATGTCGTTGCTGCTACACGCGCGCCCCACCGATAGGTGCAGCTATAGCTGTAGGTGGTTTTATCGTAAGGGCTGGTGGTACTCCCGTACCTGACCGTGGACTCGGCTGGTATCCACTTTCCATTTCCAATGAGAGCCCTCATAAGTTGATTTTTGTATGGGAGCTACAGGACAGCTAGCGAGAAAGCGCGCATATTGCGTGTACCAGGGTATAGCAGACCCGAGCTAGCACCACACGTGGCAGCTGTACGCGGAACAAGAATCGAAATGGAAACGTGTACACTAACCATGAACTTGTTTTGACGGGACGACCACGGCGACTAAATAAATGCCATTTGATGCGGAGAAAAGAGCGAGGATAATAGCTCGAGGGCGGAGAAAAAGGGAAAGCGTACGCGCTTCAGCTCCTGGCCTCAGACCCGTAATTACCATTTTCTAGACTACCTTAATGACCTCAATACCTCAGGAATACCAAGTAATACATCAGGAATACCTACATACGCACACACCGGTCACTATGTAAGGTGTTGTCAGCCGAAACGTTGCAAAGTCGGCCGCGCGGTTACCTTACAAGCACGTACGGGCTGCTTCAAGCCAAAACACCTACGGGATGTCATCCACAAGGGCCCCATGCATGCATTGGCTACGTGAATGCCACATACGTAACTTGCTACGAGTGGGATACGATAGCGTGTTTTGGCCAAGACCGTTCTTACTGACAGGGTTCCTGCACTGAAGGATCACCTAATATACCTGCTTCCCCTCCCCCCCCACACCAAACGACCACCGTTCAGTTAACTAACATGGCGCAATCGCCGACCGCAACAACAGATTAGTACGCAGTCCCACGCTTCGGTGTGTAGGCATCAAAACAAATCACGACAGCTTCTACTACGCGCCCTCTGCCCTCAAGAAACGCCGAACGAATCAGCGACGAATCACGCTTCTATTCATCAATGTGTATCGATGAAGTTTGAGGCATCACCATTCCTTCCACCCCCCCCACCCGTGTCGCCTCGACGCGCGCACCGCCAGCCACAGCAGAATAAAATTCAAAGGCGATGACACGGCCTTGAACAAATTCACAATACCATCTACGCCCTCCCCCCTGCTCCCGAAAGTAATGCGTGGTCTATGGTCGAATGACAGAAGCACGCAATACATGAGTTCACCCCCCCCCCCCCCCCCCCCCCCCCCCCCCCCCCTCCCGCTCCTAACAGCCGCAGCATCCGCTCCTAATAGCCGCAGCATAAAACTCAAGCATGTGGATTGGTATCAACCACAGCCATCGCACACGGAATATCTTGCCTTTTTTTCTTTAAAGGCGTGGCAATGTATGTCACCCTTTACTTGACGTGAACATAAAGAAACTGCTCTTGGGATGCACACAGAGCGAACTCCTTCAGAAACGAGCAAACCATAGGTAGGGAAGATGGATGCGATCCAAACAGACTCGCAAGAACACAATGATTATGATACGTATCCTGATGGATACGATAGTAGTGCCAAAGCTAAAACATGCAGGAACAGGAGACAGTGCGAACTACAGCAGCTAAAACAAATTCTAGAAAGCTCAAGTACAACGAGTACTACAGTATTTAGAGCAGAACTGGGAATGTACCCACTTCGGACAACAGGCACGTGGGAAAATTGAAGTGAAAATAAAAAGTGTAAAACATATCAGGTACCAAACAAACGTTGCGAGACATAACTGACAACGCCGTATTGGAAAAAATATCAAAAGGGCAAACTAGAGTGGGATAGGATAGCGTAGTTGATCAAATATGCAAGGATATAGGAGGAACGTGATGGCACAGTGTTTCTGTAGCGAAATATCACAGGTACAAAACGTAAGTAGAAGAAATTTGAAAGTAAAGCGAAAGACTAGCGCTACGAAATGCGGTGAAATCGGACAAACAGTTAGGAGATATACGGGGGCCCAAGCGAACGCATAGGAATGAAAAGATGTTTGCGCCTCTCGATGAACTTCGCGAAAACGCCGAGACTGCGTTTCCGTGTAGGGGACCTGGACCGGCCCGAAAGAAGGAAGAGGTAAACCAGTAGCCGGAATTTCACGGTGATTTTCATAGTGCTGACGTGAAAGCATGAGGTGGGCGCTGGAAAGGGGTTGTATTGGCATGTTCATGCCGTATCCTTGGTTGACTTTTTGTACGATTGTTGCAGCGGAGCGACTCCTTGTGCTACGGGTAACCCAAGACTGATGGACGCTAAGATGAAGTTGTTTATATATGTTCATGCTGCCCCCACGTCGACTGCACATGTATGTTTTGCCGCCCTGATGAGATCAGCGCTTGCGTCGTTGTGGTCTTGCAAGCAGCCGTTCCTTGCATAGGGTGAGGGTCAGGATCGTAAATCTGCTAAGGCAATATATCCATACCATAAAGTTACGTTTTTTTCTGGGCAAGATAGCTATTCCCATACGATCATCCTCTCGGGTTCGTACCGGTCTCTCCGGGGCCGTCTGAAAGAACCAGACCTTCAACCGCGTCATTGAGAGTTTTTTTTTTTGTTGTACTCCCAGGGCACTCCCATTCTCAAGTAGGCGACCAAACGCAAGATAAACTCTAGACTACTTGTACATCGCCTCACGCACATTCTAAACATGAAGGTTAGGATCGTTTTCGAGCCAAGGATACTACCAGGTATGCGCCATACATACATCTTCACCGAACCGTACAGGTCCCTCTGCCGTTTGCGAGGAACAGGCCACCCACTCGGTAGCCGAAGGAGCCTTTGCCGTACCACCAGCGAACTCATTTCCAGGCGACCAAAATCTAGACCTGGAATAGAAACATTAATGTTGGGATATGTTTGAGAATCAAGAATACTATGCCCCATACCGACATCCTCCTCAAATTGATGAGGCCTCCCTGGAGCCGTTTGAAAGAGACAGAGCATCCCCTGTGTTGCCGAAGGCGACTATACCGTACTACCAGCACACTCCAACTCACGCCATCGCCTCTAGCAAATCCAATAAATTAACGTTAGAATTTTTTACGAGGCAAGATTACTCTACCCCACACAAACATCCACCCCAAACCGTACAGGCATCTCTGATGGCGCAGGCCATCCACTGGGTCGCTGAAGGCGACTTCGTCATACTACTACACTACAGCGCACTCCCGCCCGGGCGACCAAAACACCACAACAGCTGTAGCGCGCCGAAGAGGCGTGTTTTGGTTGCAGCAGCAACACGTCCCGTACCCACATTGAACATTCGTGCTTTGCCTGCTGTCCAGACCGTGCTAGCGTGCCCGAGCTCGGTTTCACCGACGTGTTGGACATTATTCGGCCCCTGCTAATCTTCGCGGTCGATTTACTGACGGTAGGACTGGTCGATGAGAAAGTCGACAAATGGTATGCCCAAGGTGTAGAGTGGTACCGCACCCTGCCTGGGTCCTCGCCGGCAATGATGATGGTGTTTAAGGTGGGAATTACAGTAATAACTCGGGAGTATGCAAGCCGTTCTACCTTGTAGCGCATCATAGGAACAACAAATTTGAGGAACCCTGGGGTCCCCCAAAAAATAAACCCTCAAGTACAAGGTGGGGTTCTCGCTCTGCCGTACCGTCCGTTGTAGACAACAGCATGTACAATATATAAAGCATTTACCCCGCACACCCGTGCAACCGTGGACATGCTCACGCATACGTCCGTCGCGTGCGTGTAGCATGGTGTTGTGCAACCCAGATTCGTTGCTGGGCACAACCTTGAAAACCGTACACAATCCAACAAACAAAAGAACATCCAAAGGACTTTCTACTTATGTATGTGAGGCTGTCATCGTGACTACTGCAGGACGTGTCATCGGTACTACGCATGATGACTCGTACGAGTGTGTCCCATCCGGATTGACCATAAATGAACTCGAGTTTGTGCTGGAATTTGATTTCTGCAAAGTCCAACCCGCCACAGAAATTGGCGCTGTTGCCGTATTAATGTAGAAGAGCGTATTTAGTATGGTGGTTCTGTGCTGCTGCACAATAATTGTGCACGGATTGCGCAGGATAGGCTGCAAAAACGCTGGAACGGTGGCCACTGGCTGTGTGCCACGTGGGACAGTACGGGTGTGCTTCGCGGAGAAAGCGTATGTTGTCGTTTTTCGCAAGGACATGGTATGGTATCAGCCATGCACTTGAGTATGTCGTCTATACATTAGACTTAATCTATTATCAAGCAGGGGTTCACCGCTAGCAGTTCAGGAAAACAGATTGCAATGGATATCAGACAGGCTCTAACCCTAGCCCAATTCAAAGTATCAACTTTGTAGCGAGCTGCCCACTGCAGTAGGACGTGTGGCGTGCGCCCAGAAGATTGATGTTACGTGGTGGCCCATTTTGACGTGGCCAAGGCATAGAGCGTGAAGCACACACGAGTCGCAGACTGCTGTGCGTCGACTGAACACAAGTATCGTCCCTGACGCAACCGCTAGGCGTGGCGGTGCTCTGAACTTCGTGATTTTTCGGTGCATGTGATGTCCGTGTATTTGTCCGTCCCAGAATCGATATGTATGTCCATTATCGGCAATACAGTCACCGCAGATATAGGTTGATTGACGCACCTAATGTGGTAGTGAACCTTGGTTTGCAGTACAGATCAACTGCACTGTAGTTATACCACACGCTGTATATCCAAAGAGAGCTTACTGTGTACATGGCGCGTTGACGACATTCCACGAGATTATATATTTCGCTTTTTGCTTCCACAGAAGTAGTGCGTGGCCATAGCTTCGTGTTAACGGCAAAAAAATCGATGCGAAACTCCCACTTACAAGGCTAGGGTTTTGGTTGCTGCAGTATCATATACCAGGGATAGGCCTTTGCATGATGTTAAAAAGGCTGGGGGTGGGGGTGATTCAGCGGCATTTACTCGAGTTTGTCACGCCAAGATTTATTGGAATTGAAGCATGCGTCGCTTTTCTATTCGCTGCAAAACAAACTCACGATGTGTCCAGTTAACCGGGTAGATAAATAACTCCAACTATCGACTATAGGAGAGTAGAGCATAGTTATACACACTTCTTCATGTGCAACTATGGTTTGGGTTGTTCCATCCATCTCCCGCCTTGATCGTGTCTTTGGCTGCCTCAAGCTGTGTGCCTGCGGACGTGGGTCGCCCCTGCGCTAGCCACAACGTGCGTTCCCTCTTTGTTCAACACGGTTCGAATCAATGACCCTGCCAGCAATCCTGGCCCTGTTGCCTCCTACGCTTGGGTCATCCAGATAATAAGAGAACATTAAGAAAGCCGTTATCTCGCATCATCGAAACCCTAGGCGTACGTCCGTTCTGCTCTTCTTGTCTCCTAGCTAACATTTTGGTAAGATATTTGAATGCCAAAACAAGCCGCAACGTGCTACTTTTAAATATGAAAAAGTAAAGATGAAGGCCACCCAAGCATACTGGGTACAAGCCTACAAACCGCTCCCCGGTCGCAATCCCAACGCGGGATAAGGGATGCTACCTGCGGCACCAGACGTGATTCGAAGTTCACAGGTAGATCACAAAGGCATTAAATCTACATATATATAGAGGAGAGGAGGCGACACAAGGTGAAGGACCACACTATATTATAAGTAGGCGACCAATGCTGCCGATAGTGGGCGGCAACAAAACCAAAAGCTCCAGGTTCTTCTGCAGCTCTCGCCTCCACCCGTCCACGCCCCAGCGGAGACGAGTGTCTTGGAATTCAGATCAACGGCCCCACAGGGGTGGAAGTTTGGAGCCCAAATATTTTGCATTGGAACAGACATTGTAAATCGGAAAAATGGGAACGAAACAAAAAATGAGAACGGACGGTTTTTTTTTGAAAGCAAACCAATTGTGTACAATTCCAAGCAAAAATGTTGACAGTCCTGTGGGGCTGTACAGCAGCCTTCGAATGAGCTGTCGCTCAGGCTGGAAGTCCTCGGCATCGCCGCGGTAGCCAGCATCTAGGGAAATCACAATAGAGCCTGCGTATATCGCTTTTTGCGCCCACCCGAAGGCACGAGATGGAGGATGACCGTTCTGACGAGCTCCTCTCACAGGGCTGGCCAAGGGGTTTCGCAGGGTCAGTCTGGTTACCTGATACACCACATGGTTCTTCTGGAGATACGGCTTGGTTCTCATTAAATTTTTATGCTTCGTTCCTATTTTTCCGATTTGTCTCTTAAATTGGCGAAATAAAGAGCTACCCGTGTGTTTGGGTGAGATCTGTGCTGTACAGTATCGTCGCCAAAAAAATACAAACGAACGCATCCACACAACGGCAGTGGCTCGGTGAATTAAATACACAAAAAAAGCGAACGTATGCGTAGGTACGGGAGGGTCCGCATACGACAACAAACTCAGGTATGCCCACAGCGGTCGAGGAAAGGCAGGGAAGACAACTCTGTAGTTGTTGATAAGTCTAGTCTCACGAGGCAATGCGCCTCAGTAGGTATGAAGGTAAAGCGTGAAAGCTTGCAGGGAATTGCCCTGTGGGTATTGCGGGGCGTCGAAAGGTACGGTCGACAAGATAATATATCATGACGATATTGACATCTTCAAAAATTAGGTTGTCGATTGCTTCAAAGACGACGAGTGAGTACGTTAGGGCTCATCTTAACGAGAGTGTTTACCCCTATCTGTAGTTTGTTTGATTTTATTTGCATCTGATTCGTCGAAAAGTGAAGCACCAAGCTGGTCTTTTGACGTTTTATTCGAAAAACACTAACAAAAACAAATTCGACAAGAAGTCTTTTTTTTGGGACGTGTTATACTCTTCGTGCTATTCGATTTGGGAAATTTGTCCAACTCGACGTGGCATGCTCCTGAAAGTTCAAAATCAACGCAAACTTGAGTCGTCTTGTCGACTGCTTCACAGGTGAGATCCACCATTCCCGAGAGACAGGGCCGACGGAGCAGCCGCAGCGCGATGTCCGACGGCCCCTACCACAGAGTAGACCGTTCGCGGCGCCTCATGATTTTACAAGGTCGTCGCAAACCCAGTTGTTCAGCCCTCTCTGCCCCGCAAACCACACGAGCACAGACCAGGTCAAGACTTCGCTCAGACGTTCGCCCGCTCTATCCTCGTCGCTGCTGCGTGCGCAGGGCTTCGGAGCTGTGCCAGCCACCCAAGATGTCCGTGGAGCAAAACCCTCTTCGGAGATGCCCCGGCGGGAACAGTCGGCCGCTGATCGCGGCTCCCCTGGGGAAGACACGGGCCGTCGCTCGCCTCGATGGTTGCCCTCTGGTGTTCGTCGACACTTGTCCGTTATAAGTTTTTATAAGTACGCATATTTATCACGAAGTTATATTCAAATCAAATTAAACTCCATTTTTCTTACTCGATTATCATAAAACATGTTTCTTGTTGAGGCGGACTCTTATATAAAATTCAACGGATACGCTCGACAAGTTGGACTCGGGAGGTATGGCGTTTTCATCAAGTAAAGGGTGTTGCGCTCTTCTGTTGTTTACTGTATCGTTCTAGACCAATCAGCTAACCATCTAGACAAAGGTCGCAAGAAAAAGAAAAAAGTGGTCGTCGAAGCAATTTCATCATTACGGAACTGAAAATACCGTACACTGTGAACAGGACTGAGTAGATCAATTTCTAGAAACAGAGGAGCTTTATGCTTTGCCCATGTGCTCCAGAGGAGGATGTAATAACAAGGCCTCCGGGAGCTCGGGGAAGTGGAAACGGCGGTATTTATGGTCGGGTTAGGTAAGCACCAGGTCCTTCACCTTACCCACTGACGGAGGGGCTATGCGAACAACGAAAAGTGGATATAGGTATCCTCGCCTTTGGAACAGTCAATGACACGGGGCAAATTAGGCAAGCCTGGATCAGTTAGGTGGAAAATGCTACGTTTAGTCGGACGAACTACTCAATTTCAAAAGAAAAACGAACATAAAGGAACCTGACGGTTCATTTTCAGTTTTCGGTAGTTTAGACTTTCCCTCGTTCAAAAGTGATAAACTTCATTGGTCTTTTAGTTTCGACGACAAAGGCCCACGTCAAATTCTGTAAAACAACACAAACATAAAATTAAAGCAAACCGACGGGATTTCATAGTTCCCCGTTGAGGCCACTGTGCATCTTTTGCACTCCCCGTCCCCGGGTTTATGGGCGACTGTTATCGGTAGCATCGGTAGCATCGGTATCATCGGTATCATCGATAGCATCGGTATCATCGATAGCATCGGTAGCATCGGTAGCACCGGCGTGGAGGTGACGGAAGAATGTTATCGGTAGCAAATATGAACACTGATGCAGAATGTTGACATTTGTGTGAAATTTTCATGGGAAGCCGTGTTGGTTGGTTTGATGGCGTGTATATAAGAGCAGAGGTCATGGTATCTCGCAAGATTGGTCTTCCATGCCTAGATACATACTTGCTATATTATGCATACGTCTGCCGCATGGTTTGGGATCACAGGTTCGCAATACTCAAAGACAAAGAGCTGACCCTGGAAGGGGATGAGGTGGAGGTCAATGTTGAAAACGACAAAGAACCCAACGGTGGGAGGAGGGAAACGAACAAATAAAAAGGCGGTGGCTAAGAAAATATGTATAAGGCATAAGGCAAAACCTACTACGCAAGCGACCCAAACGAGGCAGAGCAGACGAAACGAAGAGGAAACATATATATATATATGAGAAACAAGAAGGGTAGTGAGGTGTTAGCCAGCTGGCGCTCTGAACACCACTGCACTAACCACGCACACATTGTCACGGTCTTTCTTCATGACCCTTCGGCCTTTTTTATAGCAGTCCAGTGTCCAACAACAAGAGGACGGATCGATCAGGGCGGTAACGCGCAGTAGTAACTCGGGGGGTGATGTGGGCGGTGAGATACAGCACTCGGATGTGGGCGGTGTAGACGGCGGCGCAGCGAATTGGGCCGGTGGCGGTATGGGCGGCGTTGAACCACAATAGGATGGGGGCCGAACGGGCGGCAGAGAACCACACCTGGACGGGAGCCGTATGGGGGGTGGAATACAGGGTGACGGAGATCAGGGGTGACAGAGCCGGCAGGTCGAAGAGCCGAAGAGCCTACAAGGGAAGACCTTTTTCCTCGACTATCAGCAATCAAGCCCTTGCGAGCAGCGAACACCGGGGGGAGTAGGGAAGTAGTCAACTCTCTTCGTGGTGCACTTGACGTGATATGGCAGGTCATGTGACGCTTATGTTGGCGGAGGTGTCGTGAGATCTATACGGCGTGTGTGAAAGGATTGCGATTGGAGATACCGGTGGGTTTACCTCAATGAACTGCGCGGGTGGTTCTGCATTCTTCAATGCCAAATGCCCCCCTGCCTCCGACGTGGAGTTCTTGATTACTCGTGACGGGAAAAAGATGGGGGTGGGATTTGTCGGTTGCGTTGATGTGGCGATTCATTGGGCTTGGGACATAGTGGGAGCCTTGAGGAATGTGGCACTTGTGACGGGGGTGCTTTCAGGCCCTTATAGACTCAAGTTGGTTCAAGAGAAGCACCATACTGCGCTTGACCACGATGAGCCCGACATGTTCGATGTTCGTTTGGTTTTGCGCAAGGGGACGTCCGGCAACGCCGACAAGACCACCCCGGTAGCGAGGCACGAAGAACCCCCCGCACTTCCTGCAGCAGTGCTAAAGCCTGGGAAGGAAATATGGACAGCCATCAACGACTTACAGATTTTCCTTGCACAACCCCCTAGATAACCCTCTACGTGAGACTGTTCGTCAGCTAGGCATCAAAGTGACGATGACGTTTGGGATATCGTGACGGGGGCCGGGGGGCAAGGACGTCCGCAGAGCCGTCGCTGGGTCCACATCATGCCTTGCTGAAATGCGACTGAAGTGTCTAACACTTGACCTCGCGGGACCGTCAATCGACGGTGCTCAGTGAAATTTCGTGATCGCCGACGACGCCAATAACATGGTCTAGCCGTTACATGTGCCGGACAAGAGCGCGATAGCCGGTACTCTCGGCTTCAGCAATTTCCTGGCGCCCGTCCATTCCAACGGGAAGCCGAAACGCCTTTGCATGGACAACGCTCTAAAAATCGCCAGCTAGGAAATCAAAATACTGTTGGACAACAACATCCGCCGCGAGTTCACGTTCATCAACAAACAGTCAGACGTGCACCCGGCGGGTGAAGCGCAAGCTGACTCTTGTTGTCGAAGGGGGACCCCAGCGCTACTTGAGTTCCAGCGAATGTTCCATGGCGTGCAGATCCCGGTCAACACGCCGGGTTATGCACGTACGTGGCGGGAAGCATGGCCGTCGGTATGTGACGCCGTCGACCTCAAAGCGCGGGTGCATGGAACGTAAGGGATGATGTGCTTGTCTCGGTAGCTCCACAAGAGGCCCTATGGCACGAGTTAAGGAGGACTGCCAAGCCTGAGCGAAACGCGGGGCCACATTGCGACCTGAACACCGGCACCAACTACGCCTCGAACTGAAGCAAGACCATACTATGGCCATCAGGCCTCGTCATCCACTCCACCGGAGTGACGTGGGGTTACCGGCGCATGCCCTTAATAGGGTAGTGGACGACCGGTAGCAGAGGGTGCCCGATGGACGGGTCACCGTCCCGGGCAACGGGAGGGGCTGTAAATGCCCCCCCCCCCAGCAACAAGAAATACCGTTGGGCTTTGTAGTGTGGTGAGAAACGTCGCCGCCATTGTCTGGTGTATTGTTGGAGTTGTTGGAGTCGTTGCACGCGGCTCTGCCCGCCGTGTCGTCCGTGCCTCAGTAGCAGGAGCCGATAGTGATCGGTGAATCGCCGGAGCTGTTGCCCATGCCGCTGCCATCTTCTCCATCTGTGACAGGTGAATCACCGGTGTCCTCGCAGAAGCCTTTACTATCCGTGTCGAGGATGCCGGGGCCGCCTCAACAGTAGTTACGGGTATCGCCAGCTGTCACGCGGTCGTTGTTACGGCGGCGGGAGGGGCTGAAACAGGAAATGTTTGATTTTTCGTTTCTATGGTAGCCCCGCTGGATGTAACTTGGCATGGCCAATGACGACCGTTCCCCGCCGGACATGTTCGCCCCTGAACGTCATTCAGGCCCCACAAGAGAGTTTGAAATGCCCGAGACGTGGATCTCCAAGAATGCTGGGATGAATTTGAAAGATGCATCGTGTCAATCAATTTATGCGCTCTGAGATTGGTGGCCTGTACGACGCGGGATCATTTGGCACTGTGGTTGAACGAGAGGAGTGGCATCACATAGCAACGAAGCGGTATGAACGTCATCTCAGATATGTTGGTGTATTGAATGTAGATGACAGTATTTGGTAGAGTAGTGTGAGCAAAGGCAGGATTGGTAGCGAGGGGCTTTGGGCAGCGTGCAGCCGTTGACTCTTTCGAGGCTTCCCCCCCGTGCCCATCAGTTGTAAGTATTCATTCTCACGCTGCGCTTGTGAGTGGAACTGAATATATGCCATTTCGATGCAGAGAAGGTGTTTTTTTCCAGAGCGAAATACGGATCTCTTCATGCGCCTCCCCAACGGGTGAATGCCGATGTCCGGTAATGTGGTTAAGTCGTGTCGCAGCCTATGTTATCTGAAGCAGGAGTCGCGGCTATGGCATCACCACTTGGTATTTGCTATAAGGGGTCTCTGGTTTGAGCAGTGTGCGACTGATCTCAGTGTTTTGTGTTTGGTGGCGGCAGGGGCCATTCCATCGTAAAACATCAAGATTTCGTACATGCCTGGGGGATTAAGAGTAGGTGTGACAGGGTTTGCCAGGCCTTCAAACAGTTCGTTCCTATCCACAACCTGGGGGGGTTGCGGTGGTATGAAAATCGCCGATATTCTCCGGACTGGGACCCAGGGAAGTCAACGATATAAAACCAGATTTTGGACTTGTTCCCTAGCGAAGGTGGGAGTCATTCGAGGAAAGAGTATTCTTGCAATTGCTTACCTGACGCTTTATCGCTTCGACAGAGGCGGACAGCACATTGGAGGCGTTCTACGGTAGAGGTTCACCCTGAATTTTCCGAGGCTCCTCACTTGAGGAGCTCCTTACTTTATCCGAACAAAGAGCTCAGCAAAAATCAATTTGCTTCCCGATGAAAAATCCCATGGCTCAAGTATGCAAAACGTCATTTTTCGAAACAAGGTTGGCGTTCCGACGATTTTGGGTTCAGAAGGCCCGTCATGCAGAAACAAAAACCGGAAATGTTCTACCTCTATCGTAGAAAGCGTCATTGATGACCTTTACCGTCGAAGGGTAGGTTAAGGTGTTGGTGCACCAGACTCGCGCCGACGTCCCCAATGCGGTTAGAGCCACAACGTGAAAGCTATTGCACTGCCAGGTACCACCGCACAACATGATGTGCATCAATCTGAGTACTTACGGGAATACCTTCCAGAGGGGATCAAACAGTGGTCTCTAGTTGGAGATTTAAGTGGATGGCGACTATGCAATCAAGGCTGGTGACTGGACAACTGTTTACGATGTAGTTGTTATGTACACTGGTGACTGTGAATCGTGTAACCCCACAAGAAATAATTGCATTACACGTTTGTACACGGAGGCAGAGTACATGACGATATCTACGGGTGTTCGGGAGACGATTTTCGTACGGTATATCTGCAGCCTTTAACCCGCAGTGCGAGATTCGGTGTATCACACGAGACTGTAACATGGTGTTCGATCCGAAACTCGAAGTTCGGGGTTCGACGTTGAGTAAGGGCGCCCACGCTTCATTGCTAGGTGACAAAGCCGCGAGGCTCACGGTCTCCATGTCTCTCTCAGTCTATTCCTTTCCCTCTCTCTGCGCCTAGACGAAGATGAATGTCGTTTGTACTCACGCCGCGTCGGTTGTCGTACCCGCTCCTGAGTCCTCCTGCCCCCCCGTCGCTCCCTTGTTCTCTTCCCTGCTCTCGTAAGACTCCGGTGACAGATGATCAGGCACGCGTTTCTCTTGCGCCCCGATCCAGCGTCTTTTTTGCCCTGTCGCCGTCTCGCTCTTCGGCTCAGAATCTCGAATCGAGTACGACAGCACGTACCACTTGCACACTAGCCTTGATTGTCGCCGGGGAAAAGGGGGAAAGGGAGGGTCGCCCTCGCGGAAGGCCCCACGCCCCCTTGCCGACTGTTTGCTCGTACTCCCGGGGCCATGCGCAATTTTGGCGAGGGTGTTTGGAGAGTTTGTGGGCTTCCTCAGGACAACTTTTAGATCCCCTTGCCGACAGTTCGCTCGAGCGTTCGAGGCCATGAGTAATATTGGCCAGGCTGTTTGAGGTAGTTCTCGGATTTGGGGAGGACGGGCGGTGAGGGGCGGAGGGCGTCGTGTTCCCACCCATGTGGTTTGTGATGGTTCTGCTTGCGGGATTTACTATGCTTATCCGATGTGGTTAGTATACGTTTACTTGTCGTTCGGGGGAGATGTTGTATTGTGGTTGTATGCCCCTCTCGTGTTCTTTTTAGATGCCCCCCGGCGGAGGGGGTATGTTGTGTGTTCTTGTTTTAATGGTTTCGTCTGAGTTATTCCCAGATGATGTTTGTGTGGCTTTGTAGATTATGTTGTTCGTTTTCAGTTTATTTGTTCGAATGTTTGTGTGGATGTCGGATGGTTTCGCCGGCATAGGGATGACATACATTTGTTGTATTTAGGGGGTTTGTTGTGGTACGTCCCCCTGCGTACGTTTTAGGATGTTCGTATTGGGTGTTGATGTTTGTTTCTGACGTGGGGAGAACAGACGCTGGAGATGGGCCCCTGTGCCATACATCACTGTGGTTAGCGTTTGCTATTCTTACACATTTGATATGTTTTCCACGCGTGGTTCGTGGATCTTGTATTCTTGTATGGTTTGGGTGTGTTGTAGTTTGCCTCCTTGTGAGTGTTTTGCGTTTTCTCTTTGGGGGGCTATTGGGTTTTGTTTTTTTGTGTAGTTCGTGGATAGAGTAGCATGCCTCCCGTGGATTGTCTTTCCTTTTGTGGGTTTTCTGGGTGCTTTCAGTTGTCGAGGTTTTGTTCTCTTTCGTGGTTTTGGTTTTTGTCTGGTGTTGTTTCCATTCAACGTTTTGGGTTGATCGTTTGAAGCATTCTCCAGGCACGGGACGGACGTCCGCCGTTGGGTTGTGGTATCCATTTAGCAGTGTTTTGGGTGGAATTGGTGAACGTTTTGCCTGGCATACGGAAGGCAGACGCTGCAGGTGGAATATCATGGTGTGCTTCTCTGCGTGACGCGTTTTTTGTTAATTTTGTTTGTTCGTCCTCATGTACGTCTGTGTCAACTTTCTTTTGTTTAGGTGTTTTGTATTGTTACTTTTAGGCGATGACGTTTTCTGGCATAGATAGGTAGAACAGACGCCGGAGCGATTTCGTGGTTTGCAACCCGGCGTGGTTTCTGGTGATTTTACGGAAGCAGTTGCATCCCTCCCGGCGTTTGTTGTTTGTATTCTTCATATTTTACGATCGCCGCCGAGGTCAGGAGTTCCACCTGCAGGGGAGGGGATGGTCACTCCATATCAGCAGCACTCTCTCTCGCACCATTGCTGTTGTTGTTTGGTTGTCGTCCTTTTGTTCATGTATGGTTTCGTTTGAGTGACGACTTTTTCTGGCATAGAGGGGTCGTCTTCAGGGTTGAACTGATCTCCCACAGCGCAAGGGTTTGATGGAAACTAAGTTAGATCGGTTGAGTGCAAAAGGGCATACTTTCGATTGGTCCTATTTTTTCTTTTAGAGTTTACAGCGAGTTTCCCAATTTTTGAGTGTGACGGGGTTGACTGGAAATCACGTTTTCTTTCCACACGAGGTGGGAGCCCACTGCTCCAGATCACAAGCTGCGAGGTTCCGCGGGAACGCCACGCGGTGCCCGTCTTAAAAGGTCCTAACCTTAAGAGGACGTCCTGTTTACCGCGCGAGTTAGACGACAGATGAGGGGTCATTCTGGGAAGTGTTTTTTGTCAGAATCAAGGCGGGGTTTGCATTCCTTAGTTTGGCTGATGTAGTGTTCCTCGGGCCCACCGCTTGGACTATCTTGTGACTGCCCTTGCCCGGTCCATCAGCGGGGTTGGATGCTATAGGGATGCATTCAAGGTTTGGCTTGGCCTATGGGGTTGATTCGTTTGTTTGTTTGTTTGTTTCTGTCTTGCGCGTGTTTTCGCCATGCTGGAGTTTGGCGGGCTTTACTCGATTTCGTGTTGTGTCGCAACACGAGGGCCGGAGCCCCCTGTGCGCGATTGCAACCGGAGTGAGTACATAGAAAAGGGGCACGGTGATCATACATGAAGGTCGTACACTTAAGAGGGCGTCTCATTCTCCGCGTCAGTGAGTAAGGTCGCGCATGAACTTCCGTGTTGGGGAGACGTTTTCCTATCGCAAAGGCCGGGTATTCTCTCCTCAACTTGGTTATAATAGTGTATCTCGGATCCACCGCTTAGGATATCCCATGACTGCCCTCGTCCGGCCATTGGGCTGGGGAGGATGTTACAGCGGGTTCACCAAGTTCCCGAGGGGTTCCAGATAAGTTGATGGGCGTATTAATCGGAGGGGGGTGCTGTGACCGAACCCGGGGATGTACGCCTGCCCACACGAAGGAATGTGCGGCCGATGCAGCCGACAACCTCTCGTAGCTCCCTACCTAGCCTTGTCTATTACCCTCGGCTCTGTACTACTCCAAACGAGCACTGGTCAGGACAGCGTTTGCCATGGCTCATCAACAGGACCGGAGGGTGCGTGATACATCAGTGAGTCCGTGCATGAACTTGGGCAGAGCGTGAGAGTGGCATGTACGTCCAGTGCATAGCGGGCTGAACTCTGAAAAATATTACAAACCATAGCGTGAAAACAGGCGCTTGTTAAATGACGCCGTAAGGATCTCGGAGGGGTAGCTCATATCACGAGTGCTTTGCATTAAATAATTTCGGCTTCTCTCTCAGAACTCATACATGCACGCCACGAGACTGAATAATTTCGGCTTCTCTCTCAGAACTGATACATGCACGCCCCGAGACTGTGAGCCCACCTGATGCCGGGGCTGACGCTAACAGAAGAACCACGACCACACTCATCTCCCCTCTCCCCCTGACACGTACGCTTTGCATAGACGACCACAACGCGAATGCCAAAATCAGGTTTTCAGACGTTTTCATGTCGGCGTCAGTATATGTCAATCGTCTCTTTCGCTCGCCAGATACTGCGTGTCTATGTGTGT
>JARUPZ010000748.1:0-29816 GCA_031213475.1 Nereocystis luetkeana | reverse complement strand
GCCACAAGACAAGGCATTATTCCTACCATATATATATGTGTTTTGTTTATTGCGATCACTGCTTCCTTTCGCGAGTTTCCTAGTTTGGCAACCCGGTTCGGCGACCAACCAACCCCCGTTCGCACCTTTTTGTGCCCCAGACAATGGCCCCAGTAATACGTCTGTGCGTCCTTCTTTCGCCTTCACTTCGGCCTTAGTTTTCTTCTTCAGCCTTCGCTTCGGCTTTTGTTCTGTCTCCTGTTTTCTTTCGTCTCTCTTCGGTTTTGGCTTCGCCTTTTTCTGCTTTCACTTCCGCTTTGAGTTATTTCTTCCTCTCCTTTGGTCTACACCTTATAGTGGTTGTTCTAAGTAAACACCCCTTCGCATTGTTTGGGTCTTATTACGAGGTGTGGGGGAATCTATAGCTCTATTTGTTTTGTTTCGAATTGCCGCATCTTCGACCACCTTTTCCTGGTCGTTTGGGATGAAGTTTGTCATCATCCTTCGATCATCTTGTGTTCTGCATATACGAATTTTCAGGGTGGGCTAATGTGATATGAGTGGAGTGCTCATGGGCTATAGATACAGATGATATAGTCGGTAGTTTCGTAGCCTGAGGAATACGAGAATAACCCAAAGAATGGATTCACCTGGTGGATATTCCGGTGGTTGAGAGTAACCGTCTTTTAGGAATGTTCTCTAAGGCGGATAGGCCGTTAGACAAGAGTAATGCTCCTTAACGCGGATAGGATCGTAAAGTGAGAAGTTCTTGTATTAGCAGAAGAACGTTCGGTAGCCATAGGAAAGTTATTTAGGAGCACGTTAGATAAGAGGAATTTAGGAGAGCTTGTAGCGTGGGGTGGGACGAGTATATCTGAGCGTCGAGTCCCACCCCCCTACCGCTCACTTCTCTACCAGAGCACCTCCTCAGCTCTAGTCATCAATAAAGAAGATCTACCTGGTATATGAGAAGAAGCGAAGCACTGCTTCCCAGCTGCCAGATACACCTGCGTCCTTTACCCTTACCCTTACCTCGGTCATATCTTCACAATTGGGTGTTATACTATTAATAAGTACGGCGTGTATGATGCGTTCATGCCAGATGAGCCGGTCGCCCCGGTGGTTCAAGTGGCTAACCTCGAACTCTACTTGTGTTTGAGTCCTGGGTTCGAGCCCCAGGTAGGTCGGACTTTGATTTTATTTGCAAAAAAATATACAGAAAGGATTCAATTGTTGAGAGCGCCTTGCAGCGTGGGTAGGCACAATTCGATGCAAGTCGACCAGGGAAGAAAAGGCTGAAATCTTCTCGCGATAAAAATGAAGGCACGTACCATAGCGGGAAGGGGGTAGAAGAGCCTGCTATGTGACCCCGGATCTGAGTTACGAGTTGGAAGGCGAGAGAGAAGAAGATGGGCGAGGATAATAAATGGGAAGAGCAAAAAAAAAAATGCGTTCAGAACTACTATTGTGTTGACCTATTGTAGTATAACTAGGGAATAAAAGGCCCTCCCGCCCCCACGGCGGTCGGGCCAGATTCCTGTAGATAATACAGGAGCTATGATAGGTGAGCCGTGGCCCCGTGCTTGAAGTTAATGAAAACCACTTTGTAAATCTCTTTATGTAGGACCTCAGTAGGCGTTGAAATTATGAATTGTGCAATATTTATTTGATGTGCTTGCTCCCTCCCTGGACTCTCACACTGCAACTTTATTAGGTGTTGGTTGCAGCAGCACGATGGAATAAAATCTGCGGGTAATACGATAAACGCACAGCAGAGGGACCACACTCGGAGCATCGATTGTTTCCGTATCGAGCTAATTTCGTACTCTGAACGCTGAGACTATTAGGGTGCTTACGGCCTCAACTTTGCGAGTGACTGGGAGTGTGGGCAGTACTCAACTTCAAAGCTCGAAATACTACCTGAATGTTGCGCGTGTGTGCGAGTGTGAGTAGTACTGAATATCCAACCGCCACGGGTGCAAGGAGTGCCCGCAGGGTCGGACGCCGAAATATCAGAATGAACGGTCGTCAATATTGTAACTTTAATCGAGAGGATGATGTGGGTTAAATCGAGGTGTCAGAGAAAAGATCAGACGACCGTTCTGGTAGGATAATGAAATGAAAACGATGTCGAACTTACTTAATCGCAAACACGAGGATGATGGAGACGGCAGCAGCAGTGGTAACGCACAATGTAAATGCACGAAGAACGGCTGTAATTATGGTGGTCATCGACAAAATAGTGTGTCGGATTGGGTCGTCCTGAGCAAAGGCCAGACGATACTCGTAAGATATCAATATGGGAAGGTGTAGATAGATGCTCCGAGTATCTTGGAATAAGGTAACGAGTATATGAGATAACTTACTTCTGGTACTTCGTGTACTCGGAGAATTTCAGGGCTCGATACTCCGGGATACTGCTCGTACTCGGAGTATTTCGGGTATGATCACTCTCCATACCGCTTGTACTCGGGGTATTTTGGGGTTCGATACTCTGACATACTGCTGTACTCCGAGTATTTTGAGGTTCAATACTCTGGAATACTCGTAGTACTTGAAGTATTTGGGGATCTTTTACTGCTCCTACTTTAAGTTCTCGGAGTGCTTGGGCAGTTCATACTGCAAAAACTTCAATACTCGGAGTATTGTAGGGTTCCATATTCCAAGGTACGAGTAGTCGGAGTATTTCAGGGTTTTATACTCCAAGGTACTCCGGGTTGGAGTATTACTCGGAGTATTTTACTCGGATGATGAAGTATTCCTGGGTTTAATACTGGCGATACTCGGAGTACTCCGAGTAATTTAGATGTGTGTACTCCGGGTACTGATTGTACTCGAGCAAATTTACTGCTCATACTCCCAGTACTCGGGGATTTTGGCCCTTCAGTAATGATCATACTGCAAGTACTCCGAGTATTTAGGCCTCCAGTACTCTAATACTCGGAGTACTCGGAGTACGACAGTTACTCGATACTCCGAGTATACTTGGAGTATCAAGGAAAATACCGAGAAATCGAACGCTTTCGAGCCACGAGCAATGTCGGTACGACCCCCAAAAACCATCAAACCGGCTGTTGCACAGGTGATATAGGGCGAGGTTTGACGTCGTAAAAAGCTGTTTTGAATCATCGTGATTCTTACTGATAATAAAGTAGTAGTGGAGCTCGAGCAGGGTGCCAACAACAGCATCATACGATAGCGAAACAACAGAAACAGGAGCAGAAGCAGCAGCAGCAGCAGCGTCAAGCCGAGTGGTAAAAATCGACGGGGATCGAACGAAGCCGGCACGAGCAAACGTGAACCGACGGAGGATGATAAACGAACCGAGCATACGCGTCATACATCCGCTCCTGCTAGGAGAGCCAACGTCTTTCGCACCGTGTAGGCCGTTTGTGTTGGCTCACCACATTTGCTGCAGGCAGCCTTCTCCCTTACGCGGCTGCTATATGCAGTTGAGTTGTCTTTGCTCGGGGTAACGTCTTCACGCCGAAACTCATCATCATCATCGCCACGGACCACCAACACCGCGGTGTAGGGAGCGTCGCTCCTCATCCTCTCTATACCGGAGGTGAAGTCGGTTTGGTTAAACAATATAAATTGCGGCGGGTTTTCGAACCATAACCTGTAAAGGCAAAGTACGATCTCGACCAACAACGCGGCGGACAAACAGATACCTGGTACCTTATCGTGTCAAGCTGCATGATTGTCTGAGTACAGCAGTGTGCTGCGGTAGAAGGAGATAGGGAGGATGATTTGGAAATTGGGTGTTGTTGCAGAGCCTATAGAGGAAGGTACTGCTTTGTTGTCTGCAGTATAGTAGTCCACAGCGCGGCGTATGTAGTGTACAAAATACGACAGAGAGGATTGAGAGAACCCCTCGGGAGCTCGAAGTGCTTCTATTTCGATGGATTTCGGGTGAAGTGGCGGTAGATGACAAGGACCGGATGTTCACAGCGCAGAAGGGCAGGAACACATCCGTGTTTCGAAGACGACGTCGCAAAGGACAAGATCGTGGAACGTTGCACAAAGGCAGCTTGCTGAAGGTGATTTCGGAGATAGCGAGAGATTCATTTTGTTTTACATTTTGTTTTACGTTGTGGTGCATGAAGGGAGGTATAAAATGTTGTGACTACGTGAGGTATATACCTGATATTTTTTTAACAAGTTGGTATTAGAGAGGTATCATATACGTAATACTATGATGTAGTTATAAATTCTGGGCATCACGCTGGCTATATATATTTAATACTGGTGGATGATAATATTATGGGGGGCCATAGTTAACAGGACCAAATATTGTTAGTAAAAATGGTCAAACATATAGGTTTTATGTATACCATAGGTCCTGTTAACTATGGTCCCCCGTAATAGTGCTTCAAGATAAACGTCAAAGTACTATTAATAACTGATTGTATAGAAATTAGACGCGATTCCACGAGGGAAGAAACGACTGGAGTCTTCTCGAGATAAACGTGAAGGCACGAACCGTAGTGACGAGGGGGGAGAGGAGCCTGCTACCTATGTGACCCCGGATCTGAGTTACGACTATTAACAGGACGGAAAGAGAAAGTATGAGCGAAGCTGAAAAATGGGGGGAAATAAAAAAAACGAATGATATATATGTACATTTTTGTTTTTTCAACATCACTTTTACTTTCCAGCCTTTCTTGTGGGAGGTTTTACCCTCAACGAGCTTCTTCTGGTGGTCACAGGTGTCCACCCTTCTTCCCCCCGGTACGTGCCTTTGTTGTTTTGTAGCGCATAGAGTTCAGCATTCCCACTGCTCGTCGATTTTCATCGAATGTAGCTAACTCACGGTCTCGCGCTTTCCGCCAATCATTTTTTTTTTTAGCAAGAAAAAGCCACGAACGAGCATGCACTCGGTGAGACTTGAACCCACGAAATTGATGTTGACAGGCACGCGGACGACCTACCAAGCCACCGGGGACGCCGGCCGGTATAGGTTGGTGTAGTACAGAGCCGGCCGGTATAGGTTGGTGTAGTACAGAGTACAGTACGTGTACTAGTAACTGCTGTTGTAGTAGTATTATGCTGTGCTCGTACTGAAATAGTGCGCCCTTGGCCAGGCAGAAGTAAGTATTCGCGGAGACTCCCGGTCGTCGGGCGGGAGACGACAGTTCGTGAATGCTCAATACAAATATGTCAGGAGACATGTCAAGCAACGCAACACGTACGTGCGCTTTCAAGGGTGTAGGGCAGGTAGCGAAACGGATCATTGATCGTTAGCGGTTGTAGAGCTTCGATGCGCTAAACAAGGACGGACCTATAATAATAGTAGGTTATCCAGCACCTGTCCCCCTCCGACGGGCAAAGGCACGACTGCTGCTGTCCAAATACATTGGAATGCTGCTGCTGCTGTGTACACGTATGTACCAGGTACATAGTTACTAAAGAATGCTACGTACCGGTAGTATTATAGCGATATCTTGTCTTACCATTATTAGTGTGCCCTCAGCCCGGCGGAAATATTTGGACTACAACGAATACAATGGACGAACACAAATGGTTGATATCCTTTTAGGTGTTGCGTCATTCGTCGTTCGGCCGGCGCAACACTAAGTAACTTGTCGCAAAATCAAGCTTCGAACAACACGCAATTCTATCTGCGAAGCAGTTTTTGCTGCAGGCGACAAAAATGTCCCGTAGCCTTTGGCGCCTCGGGCAAAAACGTTTAGAGGATAATATTTCATCGCCGCAGGCTCGAAAATGTCTGAGGCTGTTTCGCCGCAGTAACGTCTGTCTGTAGTTTTACAAGTACCTTAACATATGTACCAGTCGTTTGGGGGAAAGGTGAAAAATAAAATTGTTTTCTCTTGCAAATGGTGCAGTGCACTACAGCGCTCCGGTTGGTTTTCCATTCTGACTTTTTTTTACGTAATGTGTCGAACCAAGGCTGTTCCGGACGTTCTCGTATACCTGGTATATCACATTTTGTTTTCCTCCTTCGAACCTCCTGGGGTGCCTCCCGGGCGCGCAACACGCCTTCGGTGCTTCGATGCGTGTTGCTCTAGGCGTGAAACTTATGTGCCGATGGCCTATCAGGAGCTCTGGTACCTGAGAGGGCAGGGGTAGGTGCAATAAATAAGTATATACCTGGTACCAAGGTATATACATACATTAACTAATTGGCCTGTAGAGGGTCCGAGTATGAATGTGATTATTTTTCTTCAGGAAACGATGGTGAGGTCAACAGAAAAACAGAACATGCACCACGTCCCACGTCACCATGCTCGTTGGACTGCCAGGTGAACACCTCCACTTCGCCGATGGACGTTGCTGGAGCCCCTCTGGTTACTTACATCGATCGTCGGTGGTGTTACTGCTGTTTACAACAGAACAGGTGTTGTGGTACTTCTATTAATAGAACAAAATGCCGATATCATGTGCCTGGTATACTGTACCAGGTAGGTATGTGAACCAACTTTTCAACGGGTTGGTGTCCCGCCAGACGTGTTTGTGGAGAGCCCAGGGGTTTGTGTAAGGGTAGGGTACGGATGGATGTAGACTAGATACGAGGTACCAGGTATAGCATATGGTACTACAGTACTTTTGTGGAGAGGTACGAGTACTTAATCGTTGGCAAGTTAGAAAAGAAGGAATGGGCCAGAGGGGCATATAGTTGACGGCGCGGGTGCAGTTGGTTGAAATGGGAAGACAGAGGCTGGGAAGGGTATTTATTGTGAAGGTGTTACTTACTGAGCTATAGGGGTAATAGACCGATCGATTACCCAGCCCAAGGTAATCCTTGTAACAGTTGAGACAGCAAGGAAGACGACCACCTACAGTAGTGGTACGGAGCTCTATTCGTGGGCGTGGGCGAGTAGGGGTGCGGCACTGGGTAGCAGTTCGACGAGACCGCCCGCCCCCCAAGTATAATACTGGGGGAGGGGAGGCGGTCTGCCCAACAGACTGAAGCCTGGTTATGGCCATCATCGTCATGATGCACTCCTTTCTTTGGGACCCAAGTAACTAGCATGGTGCCATCTGGGCAACTTTGCGTGTCTGTATGCTCCAGTGCCTGCCTTTGGTATTTTCTTTTCCCCCCGCCCGTGATTATCGCTTTTTTGTCCCTTTCATTTTTCTTTCATTCCCGTTTGTACCTCTTTGTGTCTTTGTTAGTATGGTCCGTTTTGCATTTTTTTTTGCGTTCTGCTATCTGCGTCTGTTTTTAGTTTAGTTTTTCTTTTTCTTTTGCTGAGCTTCATCTTCTTTTTTTAGGTTTTTGTCTGCTATTAATAGTCTCCTTTTTGCTTCCCTGGTGTCCGCAGTGGTGGAGTGCGTATGCTTGTTTTTTGTTTTTTTGCCTCTGTTTTTACTTGAGGTATTTCTTCCACTCCAGAGTTATTGGAGCCTGTCCTGCGACCACGGACTGCATTGAATTGTGAGTTAATGTGAGAACAACTGCCAGGCATATACTATGCCACACAGAAGGTAGCTAGACCTTGTGCACAGGTTTCCTTTGTTTCCGGGGTTTTTCGTTGAGGATTGTTTTGAGTGATCAACGTTGGAAGTCATGCTGCACATTGTCGGATGGCAAGCATAATAATATTACGATAATAATGATGCCTGCTCCCCGAATATCACGGAGCAAATCAGCCGGCTGACCCTGACTGACAGAGCTCGTGGTGAGCCTCGGATCACGTACCGTATACAACGAGAGCTGTGGTGAGGTTCGGATCACGTACCGGGTACGACGGTGTGTACCACACACCCGTTGAAAATATTTGTGGCTCTACAAGCCGCATCACCCGGTGTGGTATACTCCGGGGGTGTTATATACAGCGTACCCCGATCATAAAGTGAATTTCTATAATATTGGGATTTAAATTTTGATAAGGCAATCACCGGTGTGGTACACTCTAGCGGGGGTGGTAAAATGGATGTGATAACTGTGGATGTCAAAAGTTTGGCTGTCACACTCCAAGCAGGAAGGGACGTGATAAACAAGGTGTGACACCAGTTAGTGGTTGGAGGTACTGCCACACTCCACGAAGGCGGTAAGGGGTGTGATATCGGGGGTGGGGTAGCAGTGGTTGGTTATTTTTACTGCCAAGTTGCACATCTGTTGTGGAGGCCTCAGCAGCAGATGCAGTGCCTGGCTTGTCGATGGGCACTGATTCAGTGCCTGGCTTGTCGACAGGCTCTGCTGTGGAATCCTTGGTGGCAGGCGCTCGCGCTGTCTTATCGGTGAGCTGTGCAGTGGAGGGCTTTGCAGCAGCAGGAGGAACAGGTGGGGTTTTTGCCGCAAAACGCATGTGTAGCAGCAGTCACTGGCGCCGCAAAATAGTTTTTCTTACTTCGGTGGTCCCCAGGCTTTGCACCTCCCGCACCTCCATTTTGCTGGTCCCCATGTTATTATGCTGTGTGGGCTACGCTCGTACACCTGCGGGTTCTGCGTGCTTGCTCACTTCACCGTATACAACGTACCCCGTGGATAAATCGGGTACCTTGTAGTCGTTTTGGGTACTACTTGTCTTTGTGACCCGAGTGATAGACTTCGGGGTGTGGTGTACAACGAATAGAGTGATAGGCACCGTGCTATACGGTATGCACTGGGTTGCAAGCCACGCGGGGTATCGAGTGGAGACTAACTAAGATGCGACCTGCTGCTTTGCTTCCTGTGAGCTTCACCTCAGAGCTGAAAAAATCGTCATCATCTATCTGGAGCTACTGTTGCTGCAAACTGCAATTCGTTCATCAATCGAGACCTGATTTGAGTGACTACTACCGTAGATCGCAGGAGGACTGCACTGTTGTGCAAATGGTGTACGTCACCTGCAAGAACACCGGCAACCCCATCGTACGCCGTGCGAGAATCCAAAATATTGGCGAGAATCCAAAGACTACGAAAAATGGCGCCAAGAGGCATGCTTCATTCTCCGTATGTATGCCTTGTCTTGACAATACGTGTTTTTTTAGGAGCTGGAAGGCCAGACTAGCAAGCCCGAGGAAACGGAAAAAATATATATGAACCGACCGAGAATGATGCGAAAACAACCTGTCTTGCACAGTTGTTGGCACTTAGTACTAGGGTTATTGTACACTCCTGATAATTACGCTGTACAGTATGCTTTCCTCCATCGAGGGTTCGCGGGAAGCATTGGTATGCGCTACAACAGTGTGCTCAGGAGGCTATATTATTTTATTTGCCGGCAACATAGCAGTCGTCGACACCTGGTGGCTCGTGGAACTCACCAACAGCGTGGTAAGCAGTTGGGGTGCAGCAGTTTTGGGATTCAGAATCAGTTTTCATGTTTAGTGAGACGGAATCCCAATCATTCGCTCGAAATAGCCCCGTACACATTTTGTTTACTGTTTTTCTCAAAGCTGTGGCACGCGTGCCCACCGAACATTTTTTCCCTGAGCCCGGCCTCTAACCCATTCGAATACAATAGTTTCACTCGTTGTGAGACGGGACTCTAGAATAACCGTGTGTACCGAAATGTGTCAGCTTCTCCAGAAACATTAATACTATTAATAGGTGAGCTTGAAGGTACGGGTCCCATAACGTCATAAAATGATTTACAACTAGCAGTGTTATGTATTTGCCCGTGGGGACCCGGGAAATCTCCATGGGGTTCCGCGGGAACCCATGGAAACCCCACTGTTCGGAGTTCGGAGCGCTCACGTACTTCGTGCGAGGATTCATGTGTAACGGTATTTGGGAGTTCCACACAGGAAACATGCGTGTTTCTGTGTGGGGCGGTCAGCGGGTTGCGACGTGTTTTGTCCCCTACTTTTTCTTCTACTTTGTATTCTTCTTGTTCCTCCCCTTTTCTTCGTTGTCCTGTGGGTTCTACGTGGATAATATATGTACCCTGAGGGGCTTCTACGAACTGACTCAGGCTTGGCCCATCATATCAGTGAGTTTACCGAACACCCACCCATATCACGAGTAACGCCAAGATTTCCCACGGGATCCCGCGCGAAGACGACGGGACGCCATGATATATCGCGGGGTCTTACGAGAGTTCCCGTGGGGTATCCCATGGGCGCTCACGACACGCACTACGGGCTCTTAACCCCATCATAAGATGGTTTCCTCGAGTATAGGTAGTCAATACCATTGCGTAGAATCAAAGGCCATAGGGAGTTTATAACGAAAATCATCTCGCAGGAAACGTAGGAAACCACACGAACCCTCGGGAATAATCTGCGGTTCCCATGGTTTCCCGGATGAATCTCCACCGGCACCTACGGAAACAGTGGAGACTAATAAGAACCCACGCCAATCATTCACGATACCCTTGGTCTTCTGCGGTTCCCTGGCGGAATCCTGACGGACACCCACCGGAACAACATGGACACACAGGAACCCACGGCAATCATTTGCAATCCCCACGATCTTCCACGGTTTCGCGCGGGTATGTACACTGTCATCAACGGTTTCCCACGGTAATCCCCACGGGCACCCACTGCCTTCCATTGTATCCCACGGCCTTCCGCGATCTCCCGCGGGAATCCCCACGGGCACGTACGGTCTTTGGCGGGAGGCCGGGGTTTCCCGCGGGGATCCCTGAGTGCCCGTGGATAGTCCCGCGTTAAACCACGGAAGACCGTGGAATTCCCGCGGAACACCATGTCTGTCAGTGGAATTCCCGCGGTAGACTATGCGTGCCGGTGAGGTTCTTGGGGAAACCGCGGGTGTCTGTCATGATCCCCGTGGGCTCCCGCGGGGGTTCCGGCGTAAAAATGCGGAATACTGCTGGAGTTGTGAATGAGTGCCGCAGGCTCCTGTGTGTTCCCGCTTGTCCTGTGGGTGCCCGTGGGATGCACGCGGAAATAGAGGGTGCGTGTGAGGACTCGCGTGGGATATAGCGGAAGACCGTGGGATACAGCAAATGACCGTGGGTGCCCGTGGGTATTCACGCGGAGCACCGGGAGAAACCAAATGCGTCCGTCGGGATTCTCGCGGACGCCTTTGGTGCCTTTGGGGATTCCGGCGGGAAACCGCGGAAGATCGGGGGTGACCGTGAGTGCCCGTGGGAATTCCCGCCGAAGACCGTGGGATACAACGGAAAGACCGAGGGTGCCTGTGGAGATTACCGTGGGGACTCACGTTGAACCATGGGTCAAATCCCGGAAATCCTATCAGAACCCGCTGAAACTAAGTGTGCGGGGGGGCCATGGTTCACTCCCGACATTCAACAAGAAGCTACCCGCGAGAAATCGCTGAATTTCCCATTGGAACCCACGCTGACCGACAGTAAGTGCACCTTTAAACAGGGACTTCCCAAGGGAACCCGCGGTTCACCATGGGCTTTCTAAGGGAACCCGTGGTTAAGCAGAGAATTCTCACACAAACTCGCGGGACTTCCACAGGAACTCGAGGTGACCGACATCAAACCCACGGTTAGGCAGGGACTTCGCATAATAATCCATGATTTGCCATGGCTTTGAACTAGAACCCACGGCGACGCATGGAACTCCGGCGAGAATCCGCGGTGAAGCTGTGGCTAACAGGGAATCCAATTCTCGCGGTAATTCCCACGGGAACCCTCCGTTACCCTCTGATGTGCAGCGGGAACTCACGGAGACCCATGGTTCGCCATAGAATAGCCACATACACCCACGAAAATTGGCACAAAAATGTGCGGTGGCCCACGTTTCAACCTGGGTTTCCCGTGAGAGCCCGCGGCTTAAGAGATAATACCACCGGGAACCCGCGGGGGAGCCATCCCCCAGTAGGGGTGAACTCGAAGTTCCTGAGCCCCGTACATTAGGAGCTCAAAGTTCCACCCGATACAATACTTGGAAAGCAATCGTTCATGCCACCCGGCCGGCACTCGTATGTGCTAGTCCTGGAACGAATATACGCGTACAATGTTCAGGCTAACTTGTAGTTTCTCACCTAAGGAACCCAATTTGTCAGAAACATTCTGGCCCTAAAGGTGCAACCCCTACCGTGGGTGTCCCCGAGTTAATCATGGACCATATACCCCAAGGTGTTTGGTCCGGTGGGGTATCCTGAGGCTGCGACAAAGTGGTTTTTTCGATGGGGTCGAAATGCATGGGGAGATTGGCCGAGTACGATTGGTTAACCATGTATTTCGAACTCGTGCACTCCGTTGGGTCCCGTAGGTATTCCCGAAGAGTACGGCCGAGATTATGTTGGGAATCACCCGGGACCCCACGGCCGTTCGGTTCCGTCACCTTTAGTCACAAAACACCAACGCCGATTTTTCCTGCTCGTGCCAGTCCTCGCTGCGAACCTCAGCCATAGTCGTACACATTATATCTAGCGCTTGCGCGTTTAAAGGATTTATGGCATGAACTTGAACATCTGCACGCAAAGCGGGGGGCGACTCTCTCGACTGTGGGTAAGGCCGAGTCTACGGCTTCCCTCGGGATTGGGGGGGTACTAACTCACTACGTGGTCCTGGGCAGCGGTGTTTCGCCGTTGTTCAAGTTACTAAAAGAGTGTTGCTAGTTGCCGTGTGCGCAGACCTACTTGAACGACTGGATTGGCTGTTCGTGCCATCGGGGAGAAGGACGTAAACATTAGGAAACATTGTCACCGAGCAACACATACCCAAGTCCGATCGTGGGAGCTTCCGACGGGCATACAGTTGACAGGGGGCCTCTTAGTCGCTTTGTTCGCGCTCCCCAATAGCCTAGCTACAGCCAGAAGGTATGTGATCGATAGACACCAGAGTAGCGATCAATGTTGACAGTAATGGTTGAGGCAATGCACCCAACGTAATTTCGTACTATCACTACGAGACGTAAACCGGTGTACCACCTGTTGTTTCCAGAGGGAAGAGAGTTTTTTTTTTTTTATCTTCCTTGGAAGAGAGGTGATTCGCAAGCACCGCCCCGGCCACACCCCTTTCTTGTTATTCATCCCGTGGGTGATATGTCTTGGGAAACTCGCAGTAGCCAAGTAAACCCTGTTTTGACACTCTGCTTCGCAAACACTAGCTCGGTTGGATCGCCCCCATCACCTCTACCATGCCTCAGATCCTCCACTACAAACTCGAAATGTGTATATATATATTATTTTCGTGTATCCTATCGTGCGAGCTTCCTGCTCCTGTGTCTCTGTACTTGTTTCCCACTTGAGGGCTTCGACTCCTGACTGTATATGGGCTGGTTGCATCTAAACGCTGGCAATCAGGTCTTCCCCAAGTATCATGCCTTTTCATCACGTACCTGGATAGACATTCATATGTATGCCCGCGCGCTTCTCTCGTTGTAATGTCTTGCACCATTGAACGAACACGAGTACAGCTATAAAGTGTTTACCAGGCATATACCCGTCATGCCCCCTCCTTGCTGGTAAATACGAAGAACGTAGGGTAATAACTCTCTCAAACTACGTCCTGCTGCCTTACATCTACATATTAGGTCCCGCACGCGTGCGGCGTGTTCAGGGTGTGTGCATACATAGACACCAGGCACAGCGTGGGGACACATCATATGTCTAAACTACCGCCAGGACTGAAAAAACAACACACGTTCACGCTGTTCCTGGCATGTATGTATGTGTGGGAGCGAACCCGCCCTGGTGTAAAGTCATGTCAAACGCCTCTTATGGCGTACATACGCCCATAAATTCAAACTGAGCTTGTCACTTTGACGAGAAGCAACGAACGCGCTTACAGAGCATCGGTGGTAACTTCCACTGTTTCTTCCGCCGAAAGTATCGAGCCCAGAGTTCATGCACATATCTATCGGGGCCCAGCGTGAACACAAGCCTTCTCATATTTCGCCAGATACTGGACAACAAGCGTATACGCCATGGCTGTAGCTAATGAAGGCATGTACAAAACTCCAAGGAACTCGCCCCAGCATAGCGCTGTACCCTGCCTGGGCCAACGAGGAGTGCGCGAAATGACCAAAACCCAACTTGGCACAGCTATCAAAAAACGGTTCACGCGCTGGCAGGGTGCCATATCTAGAGCATCGTCCGCTGCGGCTTCGGCCTGAGGCATCAAGCAAGTGCGAGGCTTGCGCACATACGCGCCAAGGCATAGCATGAAGACGTGCTGTCTAATCTGTCGCCAGAGCAGAACAGATAGCATGTGTTCACGCTGTGCCTTAAACACGTATGGCTGCGAACTCGCCACAACATACCAGGTAGTTCTGTGCATAAGTCCCCTCTAAGGTCTCTAGAAAACAAAACCATACCAAACTTTGGCGACGAAAATCAATGCGCGCACTCCGACCGCGTGCGTGGCGCACGTGACCACTTCCGTTGCATCTTCGGCCGTAACGACCATGCCCAACGATTGTGCACATATCTATTCAAGGCGCAGCGTGGGCACATGCTATATAATCTTCCGCCACGAACGGACAAGAACCCATACCCTCACGCTCAGCCTGATACGCATACGTACTATATGGCGACTTCTTCATCCTAGTATAACCCCGTAAAATGATCTCCAACCATAACATGTGCGTAATGAATCAAATGCAGCTTGTCAAAAGCGATGACAACCAAGGCCCCCTCCTCTGGCAAGGCCTGACGTTCTCTGAACTCCTTCCCGTTGCCCCATTCGTCGGCCTTGTCCACCCCGTTCAGGCGCAAGCCACACCACGGCGGTCGAATATCAGCGATACTCTCCCTGAGCCTAGTGAGTGAGAGCGGAATGATACAACGGGACGTACGACTCTGAGAGGGTTCTACGTTTATGATCTTCAGAACTCGTGCAGAACGAACACTGTCGCGTCCTCGCAATAGTCAGTGGAAGTGAAGCCGGACACTGCCCACTTCACGTAATTCTTCCGGTAACACTTCATCTTGAACCTTGTACGGTCGTCGCCAACACCCCCCCCCTCTTTCAGCCAAATGAGCTCCATCACCTCCCAGGCGCCATTGGTGGGAACGGCGCAGTCCCACACTACCCAATCAAGCTGATGATCGGGGCCCAGGAAATATAGCATGTTGTTGTGGTGAACGTGGCTGTGCATGCGGTAAGCCCCTGGTTGTCCCGAAAACCTGAAGATTGCTGACGGGCCTCGTTCCTTCCACAGGCGGACCTCGTTGAAGTCCATCCGAAATCCTCCGTGCTGTTGCTTTTGAATGTCGGGCCCCGAGGTCAAGAATAGAATTGTGGCAAAAGCATACTCAGTTTTCAATAGTGGTACAGTAAGCTACCATACATGGTGCATTGCTGACAGGATCGATTGCGCAATCTTCTTGCGGCAGGCACTTTTGTTCTTTCTGGTTGGTCGACGACGACTACATTGTTTTCCACAGAAACACACGAGCCATAAAGATAAAATACAAACTATGACATAGCATCTTCGAGAATGTCTATCATCACGGAGCGCTCCCATGCGATACGATGAATTGGGTGGACGAAAAAGTGAAACGCCCTCACCGACGCCCCCTTCCGCCCAACTTACTTTACACTATTTCTCACCCGTAACTTCAACCCTATAATTTAAAACAACGATAGTTGACCCGGCGAATGCATTTCTCGGGCTTGCTCGTCCGAATCAGCGTGTAGCGCAGCCATTGAGCTATATTGTCATACCTACTTAGTCGCCATTTTCGACTGTTAGTTACTGTTACCGTCCGGGAATCACCTACGATTACGCCGAGCATGAGACACCTGACGGATGTTATGCGCCTAGTTGTTGTCGCTTGTGTAGGATCTCCACGCTGTGCACTGAAAGCTACATGCTGTACTCCTTTTCTGCTCGTGGCCTGTCACTTCACACCAGGGAGTGTATCTACGTTTTCAACACAGGGTGCAAATTGGTCATCTTCACGCTGTTGCCTATCTCCAAGGAACCGAGGGCAAGAACGTATATTTTGGGTCTCCACCGAAACCATAGTTTCGAAACGGTTAATATTGCCTCCCATTCCCTCGAGATGCCTCCCTTAAAGCTGAAGACCTACGCAAAAACCTAACGCATTAAAAATGTGGAGGATAATTTCGGAGCAATATCTGCATCTGCGTACAGCGGTATCGACTATTATAGAAACCTTGTTGCAGAGTGCCGCGCTTTTGCGGTCGGATTTCCGACTTGAAGCTGAAAGGACATGTTCACCATCCGCGGACAAGACATGGTAACCCCTCCCGACGCGTAACGTCTTGTCCGTGACGCGTCGCGAAGCCGCAAGAGAAAGAGGAGGAGGAGGCGGAGGAGGAGACATAGAGGTAGCCTCAACATCCTGAGAGCAGCAATAGCGAATGTCGGGCGCGAATATAGAAAAACATGTTGATATTGGATGGATATACCGCGAAACACGCAAGAGACCACGGCCCGTGGAACCAATTTCCAGTTCGTGTTTCTTGTAAGCTGGAAGGCTAAACACAACCAGAAGGGTGGCGTTCCAAAACTCTCGTGGATACCTTTCCGTAGATGCATCGCTGGGCGCTTTCGCTAACTCCGCCGTCGAGAAAGCAAGCGTAGGACTTCGTCTGATGGAGGGTATTATCTTGAGTAGTATAAAATACCTGGCACGGTACTACAGCCCTACGATGCAATCGGTTGTGGTGTAGGGGTCAATCAGGGATAGAGCACTACGTAGGATGCCGCAGAGTTGTACGACAGGCGAGGAGTGTACCTGACAAACGAAAATGGAGTTGCCTATCTCAAGTACCTGTGCGTTGAAAGACCCTTAGGTTTGAGCTTCTTCGCTGTTTTTGCAGTGTATTGAGGAGCAAGCCTGCACCTTGCCTGCCTTTGTATAAGGTGTGTCATTGTCGGAGCCGTGCTGCGGTAGGGAATGCCCTCACTTTTACTATGCGATGAGCCCACAGCAATATTTCTTTCTGGCGGGGCATCCTCAACCGTTGCTCCTGTGGAGATACCCAACAAGTCTTTGGATCCCATGCGCATTTCCAGCCCTTTTTCTTTGAACAAGTCAGCGCATGGGATCGGATTGTGTATCGAGCTTACTACTGTAGCTCACGACGTTCCTTGAAGTCGATTATAGGGCGACTTCTACAAGTAGTGTAGACTTCCTCCAGTGGAGAGCCCCAGGAAAAAACGGGGGCTATCCCTATGAGGCAAATACGCGTCATTTCGTGTAGCACCCTCTGCACCGCTTCCATGAACAGACAGAGGCACTTGCATAGAGGCGTTCTACGATAAAGGTATCGCATTTGGAGGGGGAGGGAGATCTGAGCCACCACTCTAACCGGGCGCCAGTTGAAGGAGGAACAGCTGTACCACAGTTCGTGGGGATATCTATATCTTGGTATTGAAGGTGCGCCTCCCACACACAACCCAAGCATCGGTCGTATCAATATGATTGTTTCCGTTCAATTCGGCATTGTGCATGGGGGGGACATAGGAGCCACAGAAAGATCCTTTCGAAGCTCTATCGTAGAAGGCCTCTATACAAAGCTGCTACCAACCGTTGAGAATGCCGCGTACTACGGGGCGTAGTACTTATGTCGTACCTGTTGGAACCCTTGATGAGTGAGTGTGTCGTTCTTTACCGTATGTATATCACGCGAGGAAACGCAACGCACCCCCTGGGGCGAGTTTTACAGTCAATTGCGTCCAAACCCAGGGGGGAGGCGGGCACAAAACGGATATGGCGCCTCTTTTTAGAACACTATCGTTGCTAGACTTTCATAGACGCGTCGCTTGGGCTTTTGCACTCTTCCCCCTGTCATCGAGAAAGTTACATTTGCTAGGGGGGTGCGTCGTCTTTCTTATCAAACGGTACCTGGTATGTAGAACGCCTGAAACTCGTTTGAGGATTGTGGTGTCTCGCTCGCTACACGGTATGGAACAAACGCCACCTAAGACAACATAAAATACGGAACACACAAGCAGCCAGCGTCGTTGGGGGCATACCTTGTTGAAGGTGACATCGATCTTCATCGGCACAACCACGTGGTTGGTCGCCACCTTAGCACAACAGCAAGGTGTACGTGGGTAGCAGTGGCAGAAAAGGCAGGACGATTGGGCAAGGGCGTAGAGGTAAGTTGGCCTCTGATTTTCATCGAGGCACAATATAGTACATGGCGACTTCGGCAAGGGTAATATACACTGCATTGCCATGCCAACGTACTATTAATAGATACGAAACACACAACATGCATAATTATTAAGCTAGCAAGGCACCATGCACAACTACATTGCAGGGAATATTAACACCGAAAGAAACAAGAAATAAGAAAAGTAAGTGGAGAAAAAATACGGAAAGCAGAGCGGCTTGCGCGATCCACGACACTGACGCCTGTAGTTGGTCAAAGAAGGTCGAAACACAGGAGCTTTTACGTTCGCCAACAGCGAGTATGTCGTGCTGCTGCTGCATGCGTAGATTCGTGGCCGTGTTTCCACCCTTGCTTGATGTTCTAGAGCGCTTAATTCGAAGTCTTGAATGCGGTGTTACCCACACACCGAGATGCGTTTCGGTATGCTTCCCCCCATCCTTGGAGAACAGGGTGCTTGAAATGTGTACACCAGATAGATGCAGTCCTTTTTGTCTTGACATAAAGTCGTTATTTCTACCAAGCAGCATCAACACACCCGTCCTGATCTATGCCTATGACAGAATAAGACACACATTTTTGAGGGGCCATAGCCCATACTAAATAGATCTGTTTCTTCCAGCAAATAACGCCGTCACAGACTGCGAGAGAGTAATAAACTTGCATTGCGGTACCGTAGAGAGGAAACTGAATGCAAACGTCTTTCCGGGCACCGAAATGCAACTCAACAAGCCAAGCGGAACAAGTAATAAAAAAAGAAACAACTACAGAACAAATAAACTCAGTATATAGGAAGCTGAAGAAGCGCGAGCGTATATGGGTTATGACCCTTTTGGATACCCACGAAGTACCATCAATCTCCTCGTCGATCAGGGCCCATCTTATCGAGGAGCAGAGTATTCTCGGAAGAATGAGAGAATGTGAGTTTTGTACGTACGTAAGAAGTTTAGCCAATCAGATGAATACAATGTTTCACGGTAGCATGAATCGTAGCCCTTGGTACATACATCTTGTCTGGTACGTAGCCGCAGCCTACACGCAACTGCGCAGTGAAGCAGAAGCAACGCTACAGGTTCAAGGTGTGATACAGACGAGTTTGAGTTCGGGATGTCCGACGAGAGCAAGTCGCCGGAGGCCGGTGCCAACGCGGCTACTGCGGCGCGAGGTGTGCAGGGTGCGTTGTTTGCTGCGCAAACACAAGCCGAGGCGAATGCTCATGCTGCTGTAGCTGCTGTGCAAGCGGAGGCCGACGCACGCCGTGCTGGACGAGCCGAAGCCGAGGCTCGCCAGGCCACCGACGCTGCTGTGGCCTCTCGCCAGGCCAACGATGCTGCTGCTGCTGCCGCTGCGGCTGCTACTCCTGGTGCTACGGTTAGTCCTCAATCTATGCCGGCAGCCTCGGGGGGAGTGGTATCGACAGCTGACGTGCGGCATTGGCGAAACCAGGTGCCCTCCGAGTTTTCCCGCATGGATACGGAGACCCTCGGCGTCAAGTCATCTCTGGACAACGTGCTCCTGTCTGTTGCGAGCCTTCGGGACGCCGTCGCCGGCGGCGCATCCAAGACCGCCGACGTCGAGGTCCTGATTCAGCAGTTTGTGGACAACTTTGCCGACCGTGAGCCTTCCGTGCGAGACGGCGGGGATGCGAGGGAGCGGCACGTCCAGAAATCACAGTTGACTGACGACACGGCCCTTTGGAAGAAAATGTCGTCACGCAAACACTGGCTGCTTCGGGGACGCTTGCCTCCGAACCTCGGCGAGTCGGCCGCAGATATTCAGTCATTTGTGGGTGAGAGCGTCGACGTTACGGCGGGGGTGGCGGCTCAGCTTCGCGCTGTCAGCAACTTTGACGTGAGCATGTATGGGCCACGTGCCGACCGCCCTGTCGACCACCTGGTGTTTGTCGCTGACCGCCTGGACCTCTTGCGCCAGGCTCTTATGGCGGTTCTTACAGTTGGACTCTCGGCTGACGTCGCCGACGACCGCACGTGCCTGGACCGGCTGGCACCCATCGACGTCTCGGTCACATCCGCGGCGGCCGGTCTTCGCCGGCATACTCTAAGCAACATCCTTTTGCTTTCCGGCTCCGCGGCGCGGGCTGTTATGAGCGACATGGTGAACGACGACCTGCGCCTGTGGGTGAACGACCTCATGAGGTTTGCCCAGCAAGTTCGTCCGTTGACTGTTCCCCCTCAGTTCAACGCCGTGTTGGACGCGACGCCTGTCCCAGCGTTTGGTCGTACACGCAACTTTTGCTCGTCCGGTGGCGACGTCCTGAAGCTCGTGGAAGGTCTCCAAGTTCCACGCGACAGGGATGGGGCACCCAAGCGGGCCCAAAGCCTCGCCCCTGGCAAGACGGGTCCGGCCAGAAAGAAGAGCGCCGCGCTGTGCAGGATGTTCGCTTCCACGGGCCTATGCCGGTATTCCGACTGCAAATTCGTGCATGCGGATACCCCGACCAACTCTTCCTCTCCTGCAGCTCTTCTCGGCGGCGGATCGGCGGCTTCAGCTGGGGGAACGCGAGGTGGAGCGGCGGCGCAAGTTAGCGGGACGCGGGCTATGGTGCTCCGCCCAGATGGTGGTCGCGGGGGGGCCGGGGGTGGTGGTGGCTCTGGTTCGGGATGAAGACACGGGCCCTTCCTGTCGGTTGGGCCAATACCTGGGGGGGCGGCGGCAGTGCGGGCCGGTGGCGGAGCGGCAACGGCGCACGTCGCCAGTTGTGGAACGGGCACTCGGCCGGCCACCCGCGAAGGAGCGGGGGGGTTGCGTAGGCGTGCGTTAGGAGCTCTGGCTGGCGATGGCGGCGTCGGGCGTGATCGCGTCGCTGTGACTCCGGGTTCGGTTCCCTTCTCAGAGAAAGGTACGGGTGTGGGCGTGCGTGCGAGTTATTTGCCAGTTGACTCGGCGTATGTGCAAGGTGAGGTCGGCGACGTGCGTCTGGATGCGTTGCGAGTAGATGAGGTAGATGCGTGGCTTGCCGCTCGGGAGGTAGTGGTGCAAGCGGTGTCCGCGCGAGGCTCAGCGAGCCTCGATCAGGTCGCGTCACTCAGCTCCTCATTCGCGTCACTCAGCTCCTCACTCTTGCGACAGTGTCAAGGCAGTGTTCACCTTTTTCTGTCCACCATCGGCTCCTCAATTTTCTCTCCGCATATTAACGTTGCTGTCGTACAGCACTGGTTTGGTGAGATCGAGAAATTCCCTCGTATTTCTTTGTCGCTTCGTGTGCTGGCGCCAAGCGCGCCTGTCGGCGTCGCACGGGGGGGGGGGTTGACCACAGAACTCGCGTATGGTAATCACCCGGTCGTCGCCACGCATGCGGGGGCTATCCATAGTAAGATATGCGCAGACGTGGTGCACGGCCGAGCGGTGGTGTTTGATTTGCGATATGCAGACGAGATTCAGGGTCTTCGCCTTTCACCGCTGAGTGTCGTTCTCGAACCCAAATTAAGGATTATTCACGATCTTACGTTTGCGCGCGAGGGCGGTCGGACCAGCGTTAATGGTGAAACTGACTTTGACTCCGCACCATCGTGCGAGCTCGGCCAAGTGCTTCGTGATGTGCTGTTACGGGTGCTGTTTTTGCGACAGACGCATGGTAGTCGCGCTCGAATCCTGTTGTGCCGTGTGGATGTCAAAGACGCTTTTCGGCAGGTCTTGGTTGATCCGGCAGGCGCGCCGAATTTTGGATACGTTTTCCGTGATCACGTTGTCGTGGATTTGCGCTTGCAGTTTGGTTGGCGCAATAGTCCTGGGTTTTGGGGGTTGATGGCATCTGCGCTCGAGCATGCTCATACCCACTCTACCTTTCAAGGCGCAGACGTTTCCCAACAAGGGGCTGCCGCCGTTGCGCACGTTGAACTCTCCCCGCCGCGGGGAGTTCGGGTCGTTGCTATCCCGCGTGATTGTCGGGCAGTTCGTGGTTCAGGGGGCAACACCGGGAGCAATTTTTTTGTGAGGTACTACGTGGACGATGGCATTCTTGTCGAGTTGCAATGGTGGCCGGACGGCCGCCGTTGCTTGCGTGCTGTACAGTCACTGGCGTCGGACCACTTTCGCTTGTTGGGCGAACGTGGTGTTTCCGATCCGCCCCTCCTGCCAGCCAAGAAAATTACTAATTGAGACACGCCACTGGAAGTTTTGGGATGGATCATTGATACTGAGGCGCTTACGGTCACGTTACCGCCCCATAAGCGCCTCAAGCTGCACAATATCCTCAAGGAATGGCCCTCGTCTCGTGCATCTGCTTCTGCGAAGCAGGTGTCGCAGCTCGTCGGCTTTCTCATGCATGTTTCCTTTGCTGTACGTCCGGGGCGTTTTTTCGTTAACCGCTTGTTAGCTTCAGTTGGTATGCCGCGCATTGCCGCCGGAGCTAATTTTGATTGCCGTATGGCAAACCCCGGGCGGCGTCTCGCACTGGGACCCGAGTTCCATGGTGACCTCGAGTTCTGGCGGTGGTTCGTTGAGGAAGGGTGGGACGCGCGCGGAGGAACCTTGTCGGCTCCGATGTATAATTTGCTTGAGCGCCCCCCTAGACGTACTCTTTTTTCGGACGCATCTAAAACCGCTGTCGGGGGTTTTTGCTTGGAAACTGGGGTGTATTGGCGATACGAGCTTGATGCAGGAGAGCGGTCTCGATTTTGTGGATCGAGTAAGTCCGTTGCAGATGAGAACGATATATCAATTAACGTTCTAGAATTGCTGGGCATGGTAGTTTCTGCATGGGTTCTCGTATCTGCGTGTGATGAACGTCCGTTCGCCATGGGGGACCGTGTGTTGTTACGTGGCGACAACGAAGCAGCCGTCGAGTGGGTGCGGCGTTGTCGAGGGGGAAAGGAGCCGAGATCTGGCGCATTAATGCGTCTCCTCGGGGTGCTCGAGTTGTCCTCTGGTTGGCACTTTGACGCAAAACACGTACGTGGAATTTTTAACGTGGCCGCTGATGGAACCTCACGGTGGGATTGTGCCTCCGTCCTCGTTAATTTACGTGCTGTTCGACCCGACATTCCGTGGCAGGAGCAGGACCTGGGGGGTGCGGGCACATCCCTCTGTACTTCGGTGTTGGCCTCGAACTCATGCGAAACGCCATTGCGACCTCGTCTGAACGCACTTATCAGGGGCATTTTGGCGCATGGGTAGACTTTCGGGTACGTTGTGACATGCCTGTATTCCTAGAGCGTGGCGGAGACAGCATGACTAACGTGTGGCATTTGTTCGGGTACGTAGCGTACACCTTTGCCACTAAGAAATTGAGGTCGGCAACTGTCGAGAGCCATTTGTCAGCGATCAAGTTTTTCCATCGAATTTCCCGAGGGTTCGAACTGGACACTACCCATCCTGTTTTGGGTAATGCCCTCGAAGGAGCCACTCGTTCGCATGCCGACGCTGGTAACCAAGCAACCGTTCGTCGGCCTGTTTCGTGGGAAATGTTGATCGCGGGAGAAAAATTGATCTCCACATGGCAGACGGGGGGTCGTGTCTTGTGGCTTGCCCTCTGCGCTTCCTTTTGTTTTTTGACTCGCGCGTCAGAAATGTTTGCGGAAACTCGGTCGCGTGTGCATGAAAATTATTTCTTGCGACGGGCTGATGTAGCGTTTTTTCGCGAGAATATTCAGCTTACCGCGTCGCAGCGGTCTGCTGCAGACCGCGTTGAGGTTAGGTTTCGTGGGTCGAAAGGGGACCAACTGCGGAAAGGGGCGGTTTTGACGCGCGTACGTTGTGGTCCGGTGTTGCGCGTGGGCGACGGTGGCGGTGCTGTCGATCTCATGATCGAATTGATGTCTTGCTATTTGTTTCTTCCCTCGTCGGCCCCACTTGCCGCTTTTGGTGTTGGTAATGGCAGATGGTCCATGTGGACACAGCAGCAAGCGACGGCAGCTCTGCGAAAAGTGGTTGCGTTGGCGGGCGTGCGTGCGGAGGAGTACGCTTTGCACTCTCTGAGGATTGGAGGCGCAACTCACTTGTCGGCGGGGGGGGCAACACCAGAGGTGTTGCAGCGTGAGGGCCGATGGGCGTCCGATGCGTACAAGACGTATGTTCGCAGTCATGGAAAGGATGCCAGTTGGGTAGCCGACGTGATGGCCAAGGAAGGAATTAGCGGTGGGATTCAGCCGGGCCAGGGCACAGAGTGGGGACGGGTTAAATCACTCTTAGATTTGACTAGGCAGAAGTGAAACTATGGAGAAGTGTGTTATTACATGCGTTCCCTATGATATTGCAAGTCAGGGGGAAAGGGGCCGTGAGAGTACATCCGTAAATAGGGTCGACTCCCATTTGGGTCGATGGAAGCTGGCGTCGAGAGTTCTATGCCGCCAGTTGGGTTGGGAGTTGACTCGAGTATACGGATGTTAGCGTGGGGTTGCTGTTGGGGCAGCCCCGGGGGATCACCCCTTCTCCAACCCCCCTTCTCCGGGCGGGGGGTTGCGCATTAATATAGTACAACCTATTTTTTCAATTTGATTTGATTTTATTTTTCAATTTAATTTGCATCTGATTGGCCGAAGAGTGCATCACCAAGCAGGCATTCTCGAGACAAGTAAAAAGAAAACAATTTGAGTGAAAAATCTGTTTGGACTTTTTTCGCGTGATTTTTGAAAGTACGATTAGCAATTTCGGGAGTTCATCAGCCTTGATGTAGCATGTTTATGGTGGGTCAACACCTCTGGGGTGATTCTTGGGCACAGCGACAAAAGGTAGGGGATTTTTCTTGATTACGACGCATTATTATTGGTCAATGCCCGATTATATGAGGGATTTACCGAGCGAGATAGATTACGACTTTTGATTACGACGATGTATATTGGCCAAGAGGCCAAAATCCCGCCGAAGTCACCCTAAAATCACTGGACTGTCAACTTTTTTGTACAAGCGGCACCTTCCTCGCGGCGACAACACAGCATCGCCCACATCATGAGCGGCAGAGCAGTAGCGGCACAGCAGCAGCACAGCAGCAGCACAGCAGCAGCACAGCAGCAGCACAGCAGCAGCAGCTGCAGCAGACCAGGCAGTCAGAGCTCTCTGTGTCAGGCTCCAGACGCCGAAGAGGAGAAGCAGTGCCAACAACCTCCAGCAGCAGCACTCCCAAAGCAGCCGACTTCAAGGGGAAGGCCGTGCTACTACTATGATGCCAGGTACTGATCTAGACAGAAGCACCAGTGCCAGCCAGCACCATCAACAACAACAAGCAGCAGGAGCAACAACACCAACCACCACATCAGCAGCAGCAACAACAGCAGCAGCAGCAGACCAGGCAGCAGTAGCAGCAGGAAGTAGCCCCCCAAGAAGCTCGAGCTCTCCTACGAGACCGGGCTCAGGATCTACCGGGCAACGGCTTGGAGCCGCCCATTCTGTTGTACTCACAGGTGAACTGCGGGTTGTGTTACTCTGTTCTTATGGTGCATCCTTGATCCAGAGCAGAGCAAAACAACTATTGATACCAACTTAGCAGTGTTTTGACGGTGGTCAAGACCAGACTTGCCTTTTTCGTCGGAACGAGTGACGAAGATTCATTTTCCTACAAAACTGGACATCACCTCTACCGGTCGTCCGTCGTCCGTCGTCCGTCTCGCTTGCTGAACCCACCCCCAGATGACTCCTGTGCTGACCGCCGAATACTTCAGGAGGCAACGGGGATCAGCTAGTACACGGAGAACGAGCTGACCGCCGTCATCCAGCTGGCCCTTCTTCTCCGAAAGCTGGGGATGGAGTCCCTGCCGACTATCATGTTCGGTCCCCCCCCCGCCGCCGCTGCTGTCCATGTGCTTCGTAAGAGCGACCAGGCGGGTGGAAAAGAAGGAGGTCCTTGGTGTAGACGCGGGTGGGAGACGGTCGATTCGGGGAGCACAAAGTGGCAGCCATCAATGCACCCCCCTAGCACGGCACGCCCTTCCTCTTCCATTTGCAGAGGGTCCCTTCTGGGTTCCCAAAGGAGACGTTCCCGACTGCTCTCGAGGGTAGACTAAGGTGAGCGTCGCCAACCACGAGTGAGTGCCATTACAACTAATATCTGGGTACATTTTTTCCTGTGTCCCTTTTTTTGTGGCAGGATTACCTGCACTCTTTTGTTTTGGCACCAACTTGGACGGCGACCGCCTTTCTGCTCGATGGACCCCCTGCGCTGACTACAGTAGTACCGCCATCAAAACGGATGCTGCGCAGGTTTTCAACAACTGCGGCGTAGAAGCGGCGAATACCTCGTACTGGCACCTGCTCGCTAAGTTGAAATTGGTAGCATATACTCGTCTCGATAACACGCCGCTATGACGGCATGCCTGCTGGGGAAGCAGCTGCCGAACAGCGCCATTCCGTTCTCCCGCAGCACGCTCGTCTCAACGACACACAACAGGACTGAGGTTATATTATACCTCCACCCCGGTCGTTCTGCGCAAAGCGATGGTCGACTCGAAGTGTGCCATCTCCTTGCCTCTGCGTTCCCTGAACCTGAGGACCTGGCGCCTGATTCGAAATGTTTCGAGGAAATACGGTGGCCGGTAACAGCTCTATCATCGAATATGTTGGTACTGCAATACGTAATCGTAACGCTCAGCGCCCCTCTAGTGCTACACACAGAAGTACCCTCGTCCTTCCCACCTTCGTCCACGCCCCTCTCCGCCAAACGTGTCTCGTCTACGCCCTGTCCGCGAAACAGGTACCTGGTATGCCTGTACAGCATCAGCTACTTTCCGCGCGTGAAGCTCTCTATCACGGGGAAGCCCGGACGCAGCTGGTCGGGCTGTGGGGAGCGGTCAAGAGCACGAGGGAAGTATTACTAGGCGCTTTCGTCCGTTACGCCAGATCGCTGCCAATACCTGTGTGATGAAAGGCCGGGCAAGCGACGAGCAAGCGTCGCACGGAACGACATACGGTATCCACTGCCGCAGGCCAGGGCGCAGCGCCCCGAATCGGCGCCCTACCTCCCACCCGCAGGAAATCGCAGCAGACGGTGCCGAGGGGTTTGATGCAGCCGCACAGGCGAGCGTGCTGCCCAGGAAGGAGGAGGGTTTGTTGAGGGAGAGGGGGGGGGGGTGCACCAAGACAAAACACGGCCAGAGTCTGCTGAACCTGCCGCTTTCGATGATATAGCGTTGAAGGGCGTATCTATCATCCGCAGGCGGAATCGTACAAGCTGCCGCTGGACGATGGTGCGGAGTCATTGGCGACTTCAACAACAAGGGCCTTCCTACCGGGAACACCCCAACGGGAGCAGGTGAGTCGTTGGTCGTTTGCTGGGGCTCTGGCGTACGGATGGCGGCAGCGTCTAAACATTCTACTTTTTTTCGCGGATGATGGAGTCTGACATTTCTGATGCAAGAGAACGATATTGTGTAGCCCTTGCGTGTGGTTGAGACATCGGTTTCACTGTCCTATACGCTCATCTGGCGTGGACCGCATAATTTTCTAATCGATTGCCAGATAGTGCTGATGCTGAAGGTGACGACGCTGCAGGTGGAGCCAGAGCAGGCAACGAGTGGATCGATCTCGCCCTTGGCCAAGACGACAACGTCGCGGGTCTAACGCGGCCGGGCGACAGGGATATACAGGTGAGCGGCGCGTGTAGATGCTTGTATAACTATTGAAACAACATGTAGAGGCTTGTTAACTTCGGTGCGTGTGTTGGCAGCCTGCTCGCGGTTACGAATCGTGCTAAGGCTAGCTAGCTTTCTTGAACAAATAGATAGCGGCACTATCGTAGTAATATAATTTCTATAATGTGATATGTAAACTGGGTCAAATGTGCGTACCTTTCGGATGTACAAGATCGGCTGCTCATTTAAATCGGCGGAAACGCTTCGAAGACATTTTCGGGTCTCAACCAATCACCGCTGTCGCGCCAACACTTTTCTTGCCTTCTTGTTGCGTCCCTCGTATTCAGGGCTACCGCCGGTATCTTTGCACCCTCTTCGTCTTTTCCATCAACAGGAAGATAGCCAGCCAACTACAAAGCTTCGGTGTCTGCGAAATGCGCATGGCTCCCGATCATGAAAATCGCCGCGGGGTCGTCAGGGGGATGATGCAGCAAGCACCGCCCAAGAGTTTAAGCACTGCCGTGACCACGCCTTGAATGTTAACTCTCAACCCCTTAATGCGGGATTCGTTGGCGCCACCCATGGTCGCGGCCGGGACGGTGGGGGCAGGGGCGGAGACGTGAGTCCTCGCATTGCGGGTGGATATCGCCAGGGGGGGGGTGGGCGGAGGGAAGGACGGTCGTACACCGATGGAGAAATCCGGAGGTTGCCAGGAGTGCGCACAACGCAAGGGTTGATGGTCTCAGATCGACTCTGGACCCATATTTGGGCGAGAAAGGACGTATCGTGCCTGCTGACCCTCGCCCAGGGACGGGAAACGAACGCAGAAGAAAATCGAATTTCCTCCTCGGATGTTCCCATTGGTCGTACGAGGAATCTAAATGTGGCTGGCGTGGTCGCACAGGCGATTGTCTTTAGTTGCCACTGACGTTAAATATGGGCTGACGTGCAGGATTTAGTGTAGCCCTGGCTGCTGCTGAAGATACGTTTTTCGATTGAAATCGTCTACTTCTTAAGATACGTCCCGGCGTTTTCCGTGTATTGCAGTATGTTTTCTTTGAGAAGGCCGAGAGCACGTAACTCTGCGTTGTGTGTATTGTCTAGAATGCAGTGAACTTCGTCATCACACTGGCAGACAATTCTCCATGTATCCATGTTTTTAACATAGTGGTATATTTTACGAGATACCTCTTCCTTCGGAAACGTTGCGGTGAGTATCTCATGTATATGTGATCGTTCTGTGTTGTCAGGGCCGGTCCTAACGGGGGCAAAATAAACGAAATAAAAACGAAGAGCAGAACTGAAGGGCACGTGAGTTTATTTTGGTAAAATGAAAAAGTTAGAAGTGGAGATCCCGATACCTCCGTTTTCACGTTTCGTTTTTTTTGTTCAAGTCCTCGTGGGACTTAAAAACGAAATGGGTGCCAAATAATGGAAAATATGGGATACCCACAGTGTCGAAGAGGAACGTAGGAGGAGCTCGAAGCGTTGGGATGAAGATCCGATAATTTTTCTACGACCGGTTGGCAATCGCACGATGGCCGAGGTAATGCATGTGGCTGCCACGCGGCTTGCCTGCTGACGGCGCGAGAACATATGGGGTAGGGAATCACCATGGGCTGCCCTCGCAAGAAACCGGGGGGTCAGGAAGTGGCTGTTGCGGTAATTTTTTATATCATGAGTCCCACTCAAAATTTAAACGCTTGCCATCAAACAGCGATCGCCGATGCACAAATTCTAGAGCACTCCGCAGGGAGCGGGTTGGACCACGAGAACTGCCTGCTGTGGAGGGCGCCTCACACGTGCGAGTTTGGTCTATCCACCGTCGCTGTCGATCGCTATCGCCGGTAATCACGTGCTGTGGCGGTTGAGTCACTCTGAAAAGTTGTGTCGCGTTAATATTCGACTCGGCTTCTTCTTTTTGGTTCGTTTTTTTTTCGTTTTTTTTTCTTGTTAGGACTCAATGTCCTGTTTTTTGCGAAAAGCGAACGTCTGTTCGTTTTATTCCGTTTTTGATTTCGTTTTTTCGCCCCCGCTAGGACCGGCCCTCAGAGATCAAATTCTAGAGCAGCTAGCTTCAGTCGTACGGAATGTATTTTCGAGTTTTTCGTTGCCTATCTTTGTGACGACACCCCCACAACCCTTCAAATGCATCAAATATACCGGCATTCCCGGCCTATCCGAAACGTGCCAGGTAATCCAACGTGAAAAAACGTTTTGCAATCGGATTTTGTCTCCAGCAGATATGCGCTATTACTTGAAGCCGACTTTTAACATTTTAAACAAAATAATAATCTTGCCCTCTACCAGAACACACGTAAAGGAGCCCCCTGTAATAGTCAACAATGGCAGGAAAATAAGAAATTTCAGAGCCGTTGTACTGAAGTCA
>JARUPZ010000747.1:0-29868 GCA_031213475.1 Nereocystis luetkeana | reverse complement strand
TTCGTACCAGTACTGGTCGCCGCATGTCGTGACCCGGCCTTGAATTTCTGCCGTGGTTGTAGTTCGTGGTTACCCAAGACCCCCAGTAACTCCCAGTGATGACTGATCGTTCCATGGGAGGAAACATTTTGTTTCGCTTCGCGCCTCTTTTCGAGACCGGTTACTCGTAGCAAGGAACGAAGGCTCCTGGGAGGGGGGGAGGATACCCACATAATTAATCCGGCTGGTGTCCCGACGTCGTATCTACTGTGGGCTGGAGGTTGGTGGTAGTACTGTATCCTAGGTAGGTCCTAGTCCACGAGTAGGAGGATGGTCGTTGTGGATCCTTGAAGATACGTAGTCGAGTCTTCGTACCAGTACTGGTCGCCGCATGTCGTGACCCGGCCTTGAATTTCTGCCGTGGTTGTAGTTCGTGGTTACCCAAGACCCCCAGTAACTCCCAGTGATGACTGATCGTTCCATGGGAGGGAACATTTTGTTTCTCTTCGCGCCTTTGTTAGAGACCGGTTACTCGTAGCAAGGAACGAAGGCTCTTGGGAGGGGGGGAGGATACCCACATAAATAATCCGGCTGGTGTCCCCACGTCGTATCTACTGTGGGCTGGAGGTTGGTGGTAGTACTGTATCCTAGGTAGGTGCTAGTCCACGAGTAGGAGGATGGTCGTTGTGGATCCTTGAAGATACGTAGTCGAGTCTTCGTACCAGTACTGGTCGCCGCATGTCGTGACCCGGCCTTGAATTTCTGCCGTGGTTGTAGTTCGTGGTTAACCAAGACCCCCAGTAACTCCCAGTGATGACTGATCGTTCCATGGGAGGGAACATTTTGTTTCTTTTCGCGCCTTTGTTCGAGACCGGTTACTCGTAGCAAGGAACGAAGGCTCTTGGGAGGGGGGGAGGATACCCACATAATTAATCCGGCTGGTGTCCCCACGTCGTATCTACTGTGGGCTGGAGGTTGGTGGTAGTACTGTATCCTAGGTAGGTGCTAGTCCACGAGTAGGAGGATGGTCGTTGTGGATCCTTGAAGATACGTAGTCGAGTCTTCGTACCAGTACTGGTCGCCGCATGTCGTGACCCGGCCTTGAATTTCTGCCGTGGTTGTAGTTCGTGGTTACCCAAGACCCCCAGTAACTCCCAGTGATGACTGATCGTTCCATGGGAGGAAACATTTTGTTTTCGCTTCGCGCCTCTTTTCGAGACCGGTTACTCGTAGCAAGGAACGAAGGCTCTTGGGAGGGGGGGAGGATACCCACATAATTAATCCGGCTGGTGTCCCCACGTCGTATCTACTGTGGGCTGGAGGTTGGTGGTAGTACTGTATCCTAGGTAGGTCCTAGTCCACGAGTAGGAGGATGGTCGTTGTGGATCCTTGAAGATACGTAGTCGAGTCTTCGTACCAGTACTGGTCGCCGCATGTCGTGACCCGGCCTTGAATTTCTGCCGTGGTTGTAGTTCGTGGTTACCCAAGACCCCCAGTAACTCCCAGTGATGACTGATCGTTCCATGGGAGGGAACATTTTGTTTCGCTTCGCGCCTTCGAGACCGGTTACTCGTAGCAAGGAACGAAGGCTCTTGGGAGGGGGGGAGGATACCCACATAATTAATCCGGCTGGTGTCCCGACGTCGTATCTACTGTGGGCTGGAGGTTGGTGGTAGTACTGTATCCTAGGTAGGTGCTAGTCCACGAGTAGGAGGATGGTCGTTGTGGATCCTTGAAGATACGTAGTCGAGTCTTCGTACCAGTACTGGTCGCCGCATGTCGTGACCCGGCCTTGAATTTCTGCCGTGGTTGTAGTTCGTGGTTACCCAAGACCCCCAGTAACTCCCAGTGATGACTGATCGTTCCATGGGAGGAAACATTTTGTTTCGCTTCGCGCCTCTTTTCGAGACCGGTTACTCGTAGCAAGGAACGAAGGCTCTTGGGAGGGGGGGAGGATACCCACATAATTAATCCGGCTGGTGTCCCCACGTCGTATCTACTGTGGGCTGGAGGTTGGTGGTAGTACTGTATCCTAGGTAGGTCTTAGTCCACGAGTAGGAGGATGGTCGTTGTGGATCCTTGAAGATACGTAGTCGAGTCTTCGTACCAGTACTGGTCGCCGCATGTCGTGACCCGGCCTTGAATTTCTGCCGTGGTTGTAGTTCGTGGTTACCCAAGACCCCCAGTAACTCCCAGTGATGACTGATCGTTCCATGGGAGGGAACATTTTGTTTCGCTTCGCGCCTTCGAGACCGGTTACTCGTAGCAAGGAACGAAGGCTCTTGGGAGGGGGGGAGGATACCCACATAATTAATCCGGCTGGTGTCCCCACGTCGTATCTACTGTGGGCTGGAGGTTGGTGGTAGTACTGTATCCTAGGTAGGTGCTAGTCCACGAGTAGGAGGATGGTCGTTGTGGATCCTTGAAGATACGTAGTCGAGTCTTCGTACCAGTACTGGTCGCCGCATGTCGTGACCCGGCCTTGAATTTCTGCCGTGGTTGTAGTTCGTGGTTACCCAAGACCCCCAGTAACTCCCAGTGATGACTGATCGTTCCATGGGAGGGAACATTTTGTTTCGCTTCGCGCCTTTTTTCGAGACCGGTTACTCGTAGCAAGGAACGAAGGCTCTTGGGAGGGGGGGAGGATACCCACATAATTAATCCGGCTTTTGTCCCCACGTCGTATCTACTGTGGGCTGGAGGTTGGTGGTAGTACTGTATCCTAGGTAGGTGCTAGTCCACGAGTAGGAGGATGGTCGTTGTGGATCCTTGAAGATACGTAGTCGAGTCTTCGTACCAGTACTGGTCGCCGCATGTCGTGACCCGGCCTTGAATTTCTGCCGTGGTTGTAGTTCGTGGTTACCCAAGACCCCCAGTAACTCCCAGTGATGACTGATCGTTCCATGGGAGGAAACATTTTGTTTCGCTTCGCGCCTCTTTTCGAGACCGGTTACTCGTAGCAAGGAACGAAGGCTCTTGGGAGGGGGGGAGGATACCCACATAATTAATCCGGCTGGTGTCCCCACGTCGTATCTACTGTGGGCTGGAGGTTGGTGGTAGTACTGTATCCTAGGTAGGTCCTAGTCCACGAGTAGGAGGATGGTCGTTGTGGATCCTTGAAGATACGTAGTCGAGTCTTCGTACCAGTACTGGTCGCCGCATGTCGTGACCCGGCCTTGAATTTCTGCCGTGGTTGTAGTTCGTGGTTACCCAAGACCCCCAGTAACTCCCAGTGATGACTGATCGTTCCATGGGAGGGAACATTTTGTTTCGCTTCGCGCCTTTGTTCGAGACCGGTTACTCGTAGCAAGGAACGAAGGCTCTTGGGAGGGGGGGAGGATACCCACATAATAAATCCGGCTGGTGTCCCGACGTCGTATCTACTGTGGGCTGGAGGTTGGTGGTAGTACTGTATCCTAGGTAGGTCCTAGTCCACGAGTAGGAGGATGGTCGTTGTGGATCCTTGAAGATACGTAGTCGAGTCTTCGTACCAGTACTGGTCGCCGCATGTCGTGACCCGGCCTTGAATTTCTGCCGTGGTTGTAGTTCGTGGTTACCCAAGACCCCCAGTAACTCCCAGTGATGACTGATCGTTCCATGGGAGGAAACATTTTGTTTCGCTTCGCGCCTCTTTTCGAGACCGGTTACTCGTAGCAAGGAACGAAGGCTCTTGAGAGGGGGGGAGGATACCCACATAATTAATCCGGCTGGTGTCCCCACGTCGTATCTACTGTGGGCTGGAGGTTGGTGGTAGTACTGTATCCTAGGTAGGTCCTAGTCCACGAGTAGGAGGATGGTCGTTGTGGATCCTTGAAGATACGTAGTCGAGTCTTCGTACCAGTACTGGTCGCCGCATGTCGTGACCCGGCCTTGAATTTCTGCCGTGGTTGTAGTTCGTGGTTACCCAAGACCCCCAGTAACTCCCAGTGATGACTGATCGTTCCATGGGAGGGAACATTTTGTTTCGCTTCGCGCCTTCGAGACCGGTTACTCGTAGCAAGGAACGAAGGCTCTTGGGAGGGGGGGAGGATACCCACATAATTAATCCGGCTGGTGTCCCCACGTCGTATCTACTGTGGGCTGGAGGTTGGTGGTAGTACTGTATCCTAGGTAGGTGCTAGTCCACGAGTAGGAGGATGGTCGTTGTGGATCCTTGAAGATACGTAGTCGAGTCTTCGTACCAGTACTGGTCGCCGCATGTCGTGACCCGGCCTTGAATTTCTGCCGTGGTTGTAGTTCGTGGTTACCCAAGACCCCCAGTAACTCCCAGTGATGACTGATCGTTCCATGGGAGGAAACATTTTGTTTTCGCTTCGCGCCTCTTTTCGAGACCGGTTACTCGTAGCAAGGAACGAAGGCTCTTGGGAGGGGGGGAGGATACCCACATAATTAATCCGGCTGGTGTCCCCACGTCGTATCTACTGTGGGCTGGAGGTTGGTGGTAGTACTGTATCCTAGGTAGGTCCTAGTCCACGAGTAGGAGGATGGTCGTTGTGGATCCTTGAAGATACGTAGTCGAGTCTTCGTACCAGTACTGGTCGCCGCATGTCGTGACCCGGCCTTGAATTTCTGCCGTGGTTGTAGTTCGTGGTTACCCAAGACCCCCAGTAACTCCCAGTGATGACTGATCGTTCCATGGGAGGGAACATTTTGTTTCGCTTCGCGCCTTCGAGACCGGTTACTCGTAGCAAGGAACGAAGGCTCTTGGGAGGGGGGGAGGATACCCACATAATTAATCCGGCTGGTGTCCCGACGTCGTATCTACTGTGGGCTGGAGGTTGGTGGTAGTACTGTATCCTAGGTAGGTGCTAGTCCACGAGTAGGAGGATGGTCGTTGTGGATCCTTGAAGATACGTAGTCGAGTCTTCGTACCAGTACTGGTCGCCGCATGTCGTGACCCGGCCTTGAATTTCTGCCGTGGTTGTAGTTCGTGGTTACCCAAGACCCCCAGTAACTCCCAGTGATGACTGATCGTTCCATGGGAGGAAACATTTTGTTTCGCTTCGCGCCTCTTTTCGAGACCGGTTACTCGTAGCAAGGAACGAAGGCTCTTGGGAGGGGGGGAGGATACCCACATAATTAATCCGGCTGGTGTCCCCACGTCGTATCTACTGTGGGCTGGAGGTTGGTGGTAGTACTGTATCCTAGGTAGGTCTTAGTCCACGAGTAGGAGGATGGTCGTTGTGGATCCTTGAAGATACGTAGTCGAGTCTTCGTACCAGTACTGGTCGCCGCATGTCGTGACCCGGCCTTGAATTTCTGCCGTGGTTGTAGTTCGTGGTTACCCAAGACCCCCAGTAACTCCCAGTGATGACTGATCGTTCCATGGGAGGGAACATTTTGTTTCGCTTCGCGCCTTCGAGACCGGTTACTCGTAGCAAGGAACGAAGGCTCTTGGGAGGGGGGGAGGATACCCACATAATTAATCCGGCTGGTGTCCCCACGTCGTATCTACTGTGGGCTGGAGGTTGGTGGTAGTACTGTATCCTAGGTAGGTGCTAGTCCACGAGTAGGAGGATGGTCGTTGTGGATCCTTGAAGATACGTAGTCGAGTCTTCGTACCAGTACTGGTCGCCGCATGTCGTGACCCGGCCTTGAATTTCTGCCGTGGTTGTAGTTCGTGGTTACCCAAGACCCCCAGTAACTCCCAGTGATGACTGATCGTTCCATGGGAGGGAACATTTTGTTTCGCTTCGCGCCTTTTTTCGAGACCGGTTACTCGTAGCAAGGAACGAAGGCTCTTGGGAGGGGGGGAGGATACCCACATAATTAATCCGGCTTTTGTCCCCACGTCGTATCTACTGTGGGCTGGAGGTTGGTGGTAGTACTGTATCCTAGGTAGGTGCTAGTCCACGAGTAGGAGGATGGTCGTTGTGGATCCTTGAAGATACGTAGTCGAGTCTTCGTACCAGTACTGGTCGCCGCATGTCGTGACCCGGCCTTGAATTTCTGCCGTGGTTGTAGTTCGTGGTTACCCAAGACCCCCAGTAACTCCCAGTGATGACTGATCGTTCCATGGGAGGAAACATTTTGTTTCGCTTCGCGCCTCTTTTCGAGACCGGTTACTCGTAGCAAGGAACGAAGGCTCTTGGGAGGGGGGGAGGATACCCACATAATTAATCCGGCTGGTGTCCCCACGTCGTATCTACTGTGGGCTGGAGGTTGGTGGTAGTACTGTATCCTAGGTAGGTCCTAGTCCACGAGTAGGAGGATGGTCGTTGTGGATCCTTGAAGATACGTAGTCGAGTCTTCGTACCAGTACTGGTCGCCGCATGTCGTGACCCGGCCTTGAATTTCTGCCGTGGTTGTAGTTCGTGGTTACCCAAGACCCCCAGTAACTCCCAGTGATGACTGATCGTTCCATGGGAGGGAACATTTTGTTTCGCTTCGCGCCTTTGTTCGAGACCGGTTACTCGTAGCAAGGAACGAAGGCTCTTGGGAGGGGGGGAGGATACCCACATAATAAATCCGGCTGGTGTCCCGACGTCGTATCTACTGTGGGCTGGAGGTTGGTGGTAGTACTGTATCCTAGGTAGGTCCTAGTCCACGAGTAGGAGGATGGTCGTTGTGGATCCTTGAAGATACGTAGTCGAGTCTTCGTACCAGTACTGGTCGCCGCATGTCGTGACCCGGCCTTGAATTTCTGCCGTGGTTGTAGTTCGTGGTTACCCAAGACCCCCAGTAACTCCCAGTGATGACTGATCGTTCCATGGGAGGAAACATTTTGTTTCGCTTCGCGCCTCTTTTCGAGACCGGTTACTCGTAGCAAGGAACGAAGGCTCTTGAGAGGGGGGGAGGATACCCACATAATTAATCCGGCTGGTGTCCCCACGTCGTATCTACTGTGGGCTGGAGGTTGGTGGTAGTACTGTATCCTAGGTAGGTCCTAGTCCACGAGTAGGAGGATGGTCGTTGTGGATCCTTGAAGATACGTAGTCGAGTCTTCGTACCAGTACTGGTCGCCGCATGTCGTGACCCGGCCTTGAATTTCTGCCGTGGTTGTAGTTCGTGGTTACCCAAGACCCCCAGTAACTCCCAGTGATGACTGATCGTTCCATGGGAGGGAACATTTTGTTTCGCTTCGCGCCTTCGAGACCGGTTACTCGTAGCAAGGAACGAAGGCTCTTGGGAGGGGGGGAGGATACCCACATAATTAATCCGGCTGGTGTCCCCACGTCGTATCTACTGTGGGCTGGAGGTTGGTGGTAGTACTGTATCCTAGGTAGGTCCTAGTCCACGAGTAGGAGGATGGTCGTTGTGGATCCTTGAAGATACGTAGTCGAGTCTTCGTACCAGTACTGGTCGCCGCATGTCGTGACCCGGCCTTGAATTTCTGCCGTGGTTGTAGTTCGTGGTTACCCAAGACCCCCAGTAACTCCCAGTGATGACTGATCGTTCCATGGGAGGGAACATTTTGTTTCGCTTCGCGCCTTTTTTCGAGACCGGTTACTCGTAGCAAGGAACGAAGGCTCTTGGGAGGGGGGGAGGATACCCACATAATTAATCCGGCTGGTGTCCCCACGTCGTATCTACTGTGGGCTGGAGGTTGGTGGTAGTACTGTATCCTAGGTAGGTCCTAGTCCACGAGTAGGAGGATGGTCGTTGTGGATCCTTGAAGATACGTAGTCGAGTCTTCGTACCAGTACTGGTCGCCGCATGTCGTGACCCGGCCTTGAATTTCTGCCGTGGTTGTAGTTCGTGGTTACCCAAGACCCCCAGTAACTCCCAGTGATGACTGATCGTTCCATGGGAGGGAACATTTTGTTTCGCTTCGCGCCTTTTTTCGAGACCGGTTACTCGTAGCAAGGAACGAAGGCTCTTGGGAGGGGGGGAGGATACCCACATAATTAATCCGGCTGGTGTCCCCACGTCGTATCTACTGTGGGCTGGAGGTTGGTGGTAGTACTGTATCCTAGGTAGGTCCTAGTCCACGAGTAGGAGGATGGTCGTTGTGGATCCTTGAAGATACGTAGTCGAGTCTTCGTACCAGTACTGGTCGCCGCATGTCGTGACCAGGCCTTGAATTTCTGCCGTGGTTGTAGTTCGTGGTTAATCAAGACCCCCAGTAACTCCCAGTGATGACTGATCGTTCCATGGGAGGGAACATTTTGTTTCGCTTCGCGCCTTTGTTCGAGACCGGTTACTCGTAGCAAGGAACGAAGGCTCTTGGGAGGGGGGGAGGATACCCACATAATTAATCCGGCTGGTGTCCCCACGTCGTATCTACTGTGGGCTGGAGGTTGGTGGTAGTACTGTATCCTAGGTAGGTGCTAGTCCACGAGTAGGAGGATGGTCGTTGTGGATCCTTGAAGATACGTAGTCGAGTCTTCGTACCAGTACTGGTCGCCGCATGTCGTGACCCGGCCTTGAATTTCTGCCGTGGTTGTAGTTCGTGGTTACCCAAGACCCCCAGTAACTCCCAGTGATGACTGATCGTTCCATGGGAGGGAACATTTTGTTTCCCTTCGCGCCTTTTTTCCAGACCGGTTACTCGTAGCAAGGAACGAAGGCTCTTGGGAGGGGGGGAGGATACCCACATAATTAATCCGGCTGGTGTCCCCACGTCGTATCTACTGTGGGCTGGAGGTTGGTGGTAGTACTGTATCCTAGGTAGGCGCTAGTCCACGAGTAGGAGGATGGTCGTTGTGGATCCTTGAAGATACGTAGTCGAGTCTTCGTACCAGTACTGGTCGCCGCATGTCGTGACCCGGCCTTGAATTTCTGCCGTGGTTGTAGTTCGTGGTTACCCAAGACCCCCAGTAACTCCCAGTGATGACTGATCGTTCCATGGGAGGGAACATTTTGTTTCGCTTCGCGCCTTCGAGACCGGTTACTCGTAGCAAGGAACGAAGGCTCTTGGGAGGGGGGGAGGATACCCACATAATTAATCCGGCTGGTGTCCCCACGTCGTATCTACTGTGGGCTGGAGGTTGGTGGTAGTACTGTATCCTAGGTAGGTCCTAGTCCACGAGTAGGAGGATGGTCGTTGTGGATCCTTGAAGATACGTAGTCGAGTCTTCGTACCAGTACTGGTCGCCGCATGTCGTGACCCGGCCTCGAATTTCTGCCGTGGTTGTAGTTCGTGGTTACCCAAGACCCCCAGTAACTCCCAGTGATGACTGATCGTTCCATGGGAGGGAACAGTTTGTTTCGCTTCGCGCCTTTTTTCGAGACCGGTTACTCGTAGCAAGGAACGAAGGCTCTTGGGAGGGGGGGAGGATACCCACATAATTAATCCGGCTGGTGTCCCCACGTCGTATCTACTGTGGGCTGGAGGTTGGTGGTAGTACTGTATCCTAGGTAGGTGCTAGTCCACGAGTAGGAGGATGGTCGTTGTGGATCCTTGAAGATACGTAGTCGAGTCTTCGTACCAGTACTGGTCGCCGCATGTCGTGACCCGGCCTTGAATTTCTGCCGTGGTTGTAGTTCGTGGTTACCCAAGACCCCAGTAACTCCCAGTGATGACTGATCGTTCCATGGGAGGGAACATTTTGTTTCGCTTCGCGCCTTTTTTCGAGACCGGTTACTCGTAGCAAGGAACGAAGGCTCTTGGGAGGGGGGGAGGATACCCACATAATTAATCCGGCTGGTGTCCCCACGTCGTATCTACTGTGGGCTGGAGGTTGGTGGTAGTACTGTATCCTAGGTAGGTGCTAGTCCACGAGTAGGAGGATGGTCGTTGTGGATCCTTGAAGATACGTAGTCGAGTCTTCGTACCAGTACTGGTCGCCGCATGTCGTGACCCGGCCTTGAATTTCTGCCCTGGTTGTAGTTCGTGGTTACCCAAGACCCCCAGTAACTCCCAGTGATGACTGAACGTTCCATGGGAGGGAACATTTTGTTTCGCTTCGCGCCTTTTTTCGAGACCGGTTACTCGTAGCAAGGAACGAAGGCTCTTGGGAGGGGGGGAGGATACCCACATAATTAATCCGGCTGGTGTCCCCACGTCGTATCTACTGTGGGCTGGAGGTTGGTGGTAGTACTGTATCCTAGGTAGGTCCTAGTCCACGAGTAGGAGGATGGTCGTTGTGGATCCTTGAAGATACGTAGTCGAGTCTTCGTACCAGTACTGGTCGCCGCATGTCGTGACCCGGTCTTGAATTTCTGCCGTGGTTGTAGTTCGTGGTTACCCAAGACCCCCAGTAACTCCCAGTGATGACTGATCGTTCCATGGGAGGGAACATTTTGTTTCGCTTCGCGCCTTTTTTCGAGACCGGTTACTCGTAGCAAGGAACGAAGGCTCTTGGGAGGGGGGGAGGATACCCACATAATTAATCCGGCTGGTGTCCCCACGTCGTATCTACTGTGGGCTGGAGGTTGGTGGTAGTACTGTATCCTAGGTAGGTGCTAGTCCACGAGTAGGAGGATGGTCGTTGTGGATCCTTGAAGATACGTAGTCGAGTCTTCGTACCAGTACTGGTCGCCGCATGTCGTGACCCGGCCTTGAATTTCTGCCGTGGTTGTAGTTCGTGGTTACCCAAGACCCCCAGTAACTCCCAGTGATGACTGATCGTTCCATGGGAGGGAACATTTTGTTTCGCTTCGCGCCTTTTTCCGAGACCGGTTACTCGTAGCAAGGAACGAAGGCTCTTGGGAGGGGGGGAGGATACCCACATAATTAACCCGGCTGGTGTCCCCACGTCGTATCTACTGTGGGCTGGAGGTTGGTGGTAGTACTGTATCCTAGGTAGGTGCTAGTCCACGAGTAGGAGGATGGTCGTTGTGGATCCTTGAAGATACGTAGTCGAGTCTTCGTACCAGTACTGGTCGCCGCATGTCGTGACCCGGCCTTGAATTTCTGCCGTGGTTGTAGTTCGTGGTTACCCAAGACCCCCAGTAACTCCCAGTGATGACTGATCGTTCCACGGGAGGGAACATTTTGTTTCGCTTCGCGTTTTCGAGACCGGTTACTCGTAGCAAGGAACGAAGGCTCTTGGGAGGGGGGGAGGATACCCACATAATTAATCCGGCTGGTGTCCCCACGTCGTATCTACTGTGGGCTGGAGGTTGGTGGTAGTACTGTATCCTAGGTAGGTGCTAGTCCACGAGTAGGAGGATGGTCGTTGTGGATCCTTGAAGATACGTAGTCGAGTCTTCGTACCAGTACTGGTCGCCGCATGTCGTGACCCGGCCTTGAATTTCTGCCGTGGTTGTAGTTCGTGGTTACCCAAGACCCCCAGTAACTCCCAGTGATGACTGATCGTTCCATGGGAGGGAACATTTTGTTTCGCTTCGCGCCTTTGTTCGAGACCGGTTACTCGTAGTAAGGAACGAAGGCTCTTGGGAGGGGGGGAGGATACCCACATAATTAATCCGGCTGGTGTCCCCACGTCGTATCTACTGTGGGCTGGAGGTTGGTGGTAGTACTGTATCCTAGGTAGGTGCTAGTCCACGAGTAGGAGGATGGTCGTTATGGATCCTTGAAGATACGTAGTCGAGTCTTCGTACCAGTACTGGTCGCCGCATGACGTGACCCGGCCTTGAATTTCTGCCGTGGTTGTAGTTCGTGGTTACCCAAGACCCCCAGTAACTCCCAGTGATGACTGATCGTTCCATGGGAGGGAACATTTTGTTTCGCTTCGCGCCATTGTTTCGAGACCGGTTACTCGTAGCAAGGAACGAAGGCTCTTGGGAGGGGGGGAGGATACCCACATAATTAATCCGGCTGGTGTCCCCACGTCGTATCTACTGTGGGCTGGAGGTTGGTGGTAGTACTGTATCCTAGGTAGGTGCTAGTCCACGAGTAGAAGGATGGTCGTTGTGGATCCTTGAAGATACGTAGTCGAGTCTTCGTACCAGTACTGGTCGCCGCATGTCGTGACCCGGCCTTGAATTTCTGCCGTGGTTGTAGTTCGTGGTTACCCAAGACCCCCAGTAACTCCCAGTGATGACTGATCGTTCCATGGGAGGGAACATTTTGTTTCGCTTCGCGCCATTTTTTCGAGACCGGTTACTCGTAGCAAGGAACGAAGGCTCTTGGGAGGGGGGGAGGATACCCACATAAATAATCCGGCTGGTGTCCCCACGTCGTATCTACTGTGGGCTGGAGGTTGGTGGTAGTACTGTATCCTAGGTAGGTGCTAGTCCACGAGTAGGAGGATGGTCGTTGTGGATCCTTGAAGATACGTAGTCGAGTCTTCGTACCAGTACTGGTCGCCGCATGTCGTGACCCGGCCTTGAATTTCTGCCGTGGTTGTAGTTCGTGGTTACCCAAGACCCCCAGTAACTCCCAGTGATGACTGATCGTTCCATGGGAGGGAACATTTTGTTTCGCTTCGCGCCTTCGAGACCGGTTACTCGTAGCAAGGAACGAAGGCTCTTGGGAGGGGGGGAGGATACCCACATAATTAATCCGGCTGGTGTCCCCACGTCGTATCTACTGTGGGCTGGAGGTTGGTGGTAGTACTGTATCCTAGGTAGGTGCTAGTCCACGAGTAGAAGGATGGTCGTTGTGGATCCTTGAAGATACGTAGTCGAGTCTTCGTACCAGTACTGGTCGCCGCATGTCGTGACCCGGCCTTGCATTTCTGCCGTGGTTGTAGTTCGTGGTTACCCCAGACCCCCAGTAACTCCCAGTGATGACTGATCGTTCCATGGGAGGGAACATTTTGTTTCGCTTCGCGCCTTCGAGACCGGTTACTCGTAGCAAGGAACGAAGGCTCTTGGGAGGGGGGGAGGATACCCACATAATTAATCCGGCTGGTGTCCCCACGTCGTATCTACTGTTGGCTGGAGGTTGGTGGTAGTACTGTATCCTAGGTAGGTGCTAGTCCACGAGTAGAAGGATGGTCGTTGTGGATCCTTGAAGATACGTAGTCGAGTCTTCGTACCAGTACTGGTCGCCGCATGTCGTGACCCGGCCTTGAATTTCTGCCGTGGTTGTAGTTCGTGGTTACCCAAGACCCCCAGTAACTCCCAGTGATGACTGATCGTTCCATGGGAGGGAACATTTTGTTTCGCTTCGCGCCATTTTTTCGAGACCGGTTACTCGTAGCAAGGAACGAAGGCTCTTGGGAGGGGGGGAGGATACCCACATAATTAATCCGGCTGGTGTCCCCACGTCGTATCTACTGTGGGCTGGAGGTTGGTGGTAGTACTGTATCCTAGGTAGGTGCTAGTCCACGAGTAGGAGGATGGTCGTTGTGGATCCTTGAAGATACGTAGTCGAGTCTTCGTACCAGTACTGGTCGCCGCATGTCGTGACCCGGCCTTGAATTTCTGCCGTGGTTGTAGTTCGTGGTTACCCAAGACCCCCAGTAACTCCCAGTGATGACTGATCGTTCCATGGGAGGGAACATTTTGTTTCGCTTCGCGCCTTCGAGGCCGGTTACTCGTAGCAAGGAACGAAGGCTCTTGGGAGGGGGGGAGGATACCCACATAATTAATCCGGCTGGTGTCCCCACGTCGTATCTACTGTGAGCTGGAGGTTGGTGGTAGTACTGTATCCTAGGTAGGTGCTAGTCCACGAGTAGGAGGATGGTCGTTGTGGATCCTTGAAGATACGTAGTCGAGTCTTCGTACCTGTACTGGTCGCCGCATGTCGTGACCCGGCCTTGAATTTCTGCCGTGGTTGTAATTCGTGGTTACCCAAGACCCCCAGTAACTCCCAGTGATGACTGATCGTTCCATGGGAGGGAACATTTTGTTTCGCTTCGCGCCTTTTTTCGAGACCGGTTACTCGTAGCAAGGAACGAAGGCTCTTGGGAGGGGGGGAGGATACCCACATAATTAATCCGGCTGGTGTCCCCACGTCGTATCTACTGTGGGCTGGAGGTTGGTGGTAGTACTGTATCCTAGGTAGGTGCTAGTCCACGAGTAGGAGGATGGTCGTTGTGGATCCTTGAAGATACGTAGTCGAGTCTTCGTACCAGTACTGGTCGCCGCATGTCGTGACCCGGCCTTGAATTTCTGCCGTGGTTGTAGTTCGTGGTTACCCAAGACCCCCAGTAACTCCCAGTGAAGACTGATCGTTCCATGGGAGGAAACATTTTGTTGCGCTTCGCGCCTTCGAGACCGGTTACTCGTAGCAAGGAACGAAGGCTCTTGGGAGGGGGGGAGGATACCCACATAATTAATCCGGCTGGTGTCCCCACGTCGTATCTACTGTGGGCTGGAGGTTGGTGGTAGTACTGTATCCTAGGTAGGTGCTAGTCCAAGAGTAGGAGGATGGTCGTTGTGGATCCTTGAAGATACGTAGTCGAGTCTTCGTACCAGTACTGGTCACCGCATGTCGTGACCCGGCCTTGAATTTCTGCCGTGGTTGTAGTTCGTGGTTACCCAACACCCCCAGTAACTCCCAGTGATGACTGATCGTTCCATGGGAGGGAACATTTTGTTTCGCTTCGCGCCTTCGAGACCGGTTACTCGTAGCAAGGAACGAAGGCTCTTGGGAGGGGGGGAGGATACCCACATAAATAATCCGGCTGGTGTCCCCACGTCGTATCTACTGTGGGCTGGAGGTTGGTGGTAGTACTGTATCCTAGGTAGGTGCTAGTCCACGAGTAGGAGGATGGTCGTTGTGGATCCTTGAAGATACGTAGTCGAGTCTTCGTACCAATACTGGTCGCCGCATGTCGTGACCCGGCCTTGAATTTCTGCCGTGGTTGTAGTTCGTGGTTACCCAAGACCCCCAGTAACTCCCAGTGATGACTGATCGTTCCATGGGAGGGAACATTTTGTTTCGCTTCGCGCCATTTTTTCGAGACCGGTTACTCGTAGCAAGGAACGAAGGCTCTTGGGAGGGGGGGAGGATACCCACATAATTAATCCGGCTGGTGTCCCCACGTCGTATCTACTGTGGGCTGGAGGTTGGTGGTAGTACTGTATCCTAGGTAGGTGCTAGTCAACGAGTAGGAGGATGGTCGTTGTGGATCCTTGAAGATACGTAGTCGAGTCTTCGTACCAGTACTGGTCGCCGCATGTCGTGACCCGGCCTTGAATTTCTGCCGTGGTTGTAGTTCGTGGTTACCCAAGACCCCCAGTAACTCCCAGTGATGACTGATCGTTCCATGGGAGGGAACATTTTGTTTCGCTTCGCGCCTTCGAGGCCGGTTACTCGTAGCAAGGAACGAAGGCTCTTGGGAGGGGGGGAGGATACCCACATAATTAATCCGGCTGGTGTCCCCACGTCGTATCTACTGTGGGCTGGAGGTTGGTGGTAGTACTGTATCCTAGGTAGGTGCTAGTCCACGAGTAGGAGGATGGTCGTTGTGGATCCTTGAAGATACGTAGTCGAGTCTTCGTACCTGTACTGGTCGCCGCATGTCGTGACCCGGCCTTGAATTTCTGCCGTGGTTGTAATTCGTGGTTACCCAAGACCCCCAGTAACTCCCAGTGATGACTGATCGTTCCATGGGAGGGAACATTTTGTTTCGCTTCGCGCCTTTTTTCGAGACCGGTTACTCGTAGCAAGGAACGAAGGCTCTTGGGAGGGGGGGAGGATACCCACATAATTAATCCGGCTGGTGTCCCCACGTCGTATCTACTGTGGGCTGGAGGTTGGTGGTAGTACTGTATCCTAGGTAGGTGCTAGTCCACGAGTAGGAGGATGGTCGTTGTGGATCCTTGAAGATACGTAGTCGAGTCTTCGTACCAGTACTGGTCGCCGCATGTCGTGACCCGGCCTTGAATTTCTGCCGTGGTTGTAGTTCGTGGTTACCCAAGACCCCCAGTAACTCCCAGTGAAGACTGATCGTTCCATGGGAGGAAACATTTTGTTGCGCTTCGCGCCTTCGAGACCGGTTACTCGTAGCAAGGAACGAAGGCTCTTGGGAGGGGGGGAGGATACCCACATAATTAATCCGGCTGGTGTCCCCACGTCGTATCTACTGTGGGCTGGAGGTTGGTGGTAGTACTGTATCCTAGGTAGGTGCTAGTCCAAGAGTAGGAGGATGGTCGTTGTGGATCCTTGAAGATACGTAGTCGAGTCTTCGTACCAGTACTGGTCACCGCATGTCGTGACCCGGCCTTGAATTTCTGCCGTGGTTGTAGTTCGTGGTTACCCAAGACCCCCAGTAACTCCCAGTGATGACTGATCGTTCCATGGGAGGGAACATTTTGTTTCGCTTCGCGCCTTCGAGACCGGTTACTCGTAGCAAGGAACGAAGGCTCTTGGGAGGGGGGGAGGATACCCACATAAATAATCCGGCTGGTGTCCCCACGTCGTATCTACTGTGGGCTGGAGGTTGGTGGTAGTACTGTATCCTAGGTAGGTGCTAGTCCACGAGTAGGAGGATGGTCGTTATGGATCCTTGAAGATACGTAGTCGAGTCTTCGTACCAATACTGGTCGCCGCATGTCGTGACCCGGTCTTGAATTTCTGCCGTGGTTGTAGTTCGTGGTTACCCAAGACCCCCAGTAACTCCCAGTGATGACTGATCGTTCCATGGGAGGGAACATTTTGTTTCGCTTCGCGCCTTCGAGACCGGTTACTCGTAGCAAGGAACGAAGGCTCTTGGGAGGGGGGGAGGATACCCACATAATTAATCCGGCTGGTGTCCCCACGTCGTATCTACTGTGGGCTGGAGGTTGGTGGTAGTACTGTATCCTAGGTAGGTGCTAGTCAACGAGTAGGAGGATGGTCGTTGTGGATCCTTGAAGATACGTAGTCGAGTCTTCGTACCAGTACTGGTCGCCGCATGTCGTGACCCGGCCTTGAATTTCTGCCGTGGTTGTAGTTCGTGGTTACCCAAGACCCCCAGTAACTCCCAGTGATGACTGATCGTTCCATGGGAGGGAACATTTTGTTTCGCTTCGCGCCTTCGAGGCCGGTTACTCGTAGCAAGGAACGAAGGCTCTTGGGAGGGGGGGAGGATACCCACATAATTAATCCGGCTGGTGTCCCCACGTCGTATCTACTGTGGGCTGGAGGTTGGTGGTAGTACTGTATCCTAGGTAGGTGCTAGTCCACGAGTAGGAGGATGGTCGTTATGGATCCTCGAAGATACGTAGTCGAGTCTTCGTACCAGTACTGGTCGCCGCATGTCGTGACCCGGCCTTGAATTTCTGCCGTGGTTGTAATTCGTGGTTACCCAAGACCCCCAGTAACTCCCAGTGATGACTGATCGTTCCATGGGAGGGAACATTTTGTTTCGCTTCGCGCCTTTTTTCGAGACCGGTTACTCGTAGCAAGGAACGAAGGCTCTTGGAAGGGGGGGAGGATACCCACATAATTAATCCGGCTGGTGTCCCCACGTCGTATCTACTGTGGGCTGGAGGTTGGTGGTAGTACTGTATCCTAGGTAGGTGCTAGTCCACGAGTAGAAGGATGGTCGTTGTTGATCCTTGAAGATACGTAGTCGAGTCTTCGTACCAGTACTGGTCGCCGCATGTCGTGACCCGGCCTTGAATTTCTGCCGTGGTTGTAGTTCGTGGTTACCCAAGACCCCCAGTAACTCCCAGTGATGACTGATCGTTCCATGGGAGGGAACATTTTGTTTCGCTTCGCGCCTTTTTTCGAGACCGGTTACTCGTAGCAAGGAACGAAGGCTCTTGGGAGGGGGGGAGGATACCCACATAATTAATCCGGCTGGTGTCCCCACGTCGTATCTACTGTGGGCTGGAGGTTGGTGGTAGTACTGTATCCTAGGTAGGTGCTAGTCCACGAGTAGGAGGATGGTCGTTATGGATCCTTGAAGATACGTAGTCGAGTCTTCGTACCAGTACTGGTCGCCGCATGACGTGACCCGGCCTTGAATTTCTGCCGTGGTTGTAATTCGTGGTTACCCAAGACCCCCAGTAACCCCCAGTGATGACTGATCGTTCCATGGGAGGGAACATTTTGTTTCGCTTCGCGCCTTTTTTCGAGACCGGTTACTCGTAGCAAGGAACGAAGGCTCTTGGGAGGGGGGGAGGATACCCACATAATTAATCCGGCTGGTGTCCCCACGTCGTATCTACTGTGAGCTGGAGGTTGGTGGTTGTACTGTATCCTAGGTAGGTGCTAGTCCACGAGTAGGAGGATGGTCGTTATGGATCCTCGAAGATACGTAGTCGAGTCTTCGTACCAGTACTGGTCGCCGCATGTCGTGACCCGGCCTTGAATTTCTGCCGTGGTTTTAATTCGTGGTTACCCAAGACCCCCAGTAAATCCCAGTGATGACTGATCGTTCCATGGGAGGGAACATTTTGTTTCGCTTCGCGCCTTTTTTCGAGACCGGTTACTCGTAGCAAGGAACGAAGGCTCTTGGAAGGGGGGGAGGATACCCACATAATTAATCCGGCTGGTGTCCCCACGTCGTATCTACTGTGGGCTGGAGGTTGGTGGTAGTACTGTATCCTAGGTAGGTGCTAGTCCACGAGTAGAAGGATGGTCGTTGTTGATCCTTGAAGATACGTAGTCGAGTCTTCGTACCAGTACTGGTCGCCGCATGTCGTGACCCGGCCTTGAATTTCTGCCGTGGTTGTAGTTCGTGGTTACCCAAGACCCCCAGTAACTCCCAGTGATGACTGATCGTTCCATGGGAGGGAACATTTTGTTTCGCTTCGCGCCTTTTTTCGAGACCGGTTACTCGTAGCAAGGAACGAAGGCTCTTGGGAGGGGGGGAGGATACCCACATAATTAATCCGGCTGGTGTCCCCACGTCGTATCTACTGTGGGCTGGAGGTTGGTGGTAGTACTGTATCCTAGGTAGGTGCTAGTCCACGAGTAGGAGGATGGTCGTTATGGATCCTTGAAGATACGTAGTCGAGTCTTCGTACCAGTACTGGTCGCCGCATGACGTGACCCGGCCTTGAATTTCTGCCGTGGTTGTAATTCGTGGTTACCCAAGACCCCCAGTAACCCCCAGTGATGACTGATCGTTCCATGGGAGGGAACATTTTGTTTCGCTTCGCGCCTTTTTTCGAGACCGGTTACTCGTAGCAAGGAACGAAGGCTCTTGGGAGGGGGGGAGGATACCCACATAATTAATCCGGCTGGTGTCCCCACGTCGTATCTACTGTGAGCTGGAGGTTGGTGGTAGTACTGTATCCTAGGTAGGTGCTAGTCCACGAGTAGGAGGATGGTCGTTGTGGATCCTTGAAGATACGTAGTCGAGTCTTCGTACCAGTACTGGTCGCCGCATGTCGTGACCCGGCCTTGAATTTCTGCCGTGGTTGTAGTTCGTGGTTACCCAAGACCCCCAGTAACTCCCAGTGAAGACTGATCGTTCCATGGGAGGAAACATTTTGTTGCGCTTCGCGCCTTCGAGGCCGGTTACTCGTAGCAAGGGACGAAGGCTCTTGGGAGGGGGGGAGGATACCCACATAATTAATCCGGCTGGTGTCCCCACGTCGTATCTACTGTGAGCTGGAGGTTGGTGGTAGTACTGTATCCTAGGTAGGTGCTAGTCCACGAGTAGGAGGATGGTCGTTGTGGATCCTTGAAGATACGTAGTCGAGTCTTCGTACCTGTACTGGTCGCCGCATGTCGTGACCCGGCCTTGAATTTCTGCCGTGGTTGTAATTCGTGGTTACCCAAGACCCCCAGTAACTCCCAGTGATGACTGATCGTTCCATGGGAGGGAACATTTTGTTTCGCTTCGCGCCTTTTTTCGAGACCGGTTACTCGTAGCAAGGAACGAAGGCTCTTGGGAGGGGGGGAGGATACCCACATAATTAATCCGGCTGGTGTCCCCACGTCGTATCTACTGTGGGCTGGAGGTTGGTGGTAGTACTGTATCCTAGGTAGGTGCTAGTCCACGAGTAGGAGGATGGTCGTTGTGGATCCTTGAAGATACGTAGTCGAGTCTTCGTACCAGTACTGGTCGCCGCATGTCGTGACCCGGCCTTGAATTTCTGCCGTGGTTGTAGTTCGTGGTTACCCAAGACCCCCAGTAACTCCCAGTGAAGACTGATCGTTCCATGGGAGGAAACATTTTGTTGCGCTTCGCGCCTTCGAGACCGGTTACTCGTAGCAAGGAACGAAGGCTCTTGGGAGGGGGGGAGGATACCCACATAATTAATCCGGCTGGTGTCCCCACGTCGTATCTACTGTGAGCTGGAGGTTGGTGGTAGTACTGTATCCTAGGTAGGTGCTAGTCCACGAGTAGGAGGATGGTCGTTGTGGATCCTTGAAGATACGTAGTCGAGTCTTCGTACCAGTACTGGTCGCCGCATGTCGTGACCCGGCCTTGAATTTCTGCCGTGGTTGTAGTTCGTGGTTACCCAAGACCCCCAGTAACTCCCAGTGAAGACTGATCGTTCCATGGGAGGAAACATTTTGTTGCGCTTCGCGCCTTCGAGGCCGGTTACTCGTAGCAAGGGACGAAGGCTCTTGGGAGGGGGGGAGGATACCCACATAATTAATCCGGCTGGTGTCCCCACGTCGTATCTACTGTGAGCTGGAGGTTGGTGGTAGTACTGTATCCTAGGTAGGTGCTAGTCCACGAGTAGGAGGATGGTCGTTGTGGATCCTTGAAGATACGTAGTCGAGTCTTCGTACCTGTACTGGTCGCCGCATGTCGTGACCCGGCCTTGAATTTCTGCCGTGGTTGTAATTCGTGGTTACCCAAGACCCCCAGTAACTCCCAGTGATGACTGATCGTTCCATGGGAGGGAACATTTTGTTTCGCTTCGCGCCTTTTTTCGAGACCGGTTACTCGTAGCAAGGAACGAAGGCTCTTGGGAGGGGGGGAGGATACCCACATAAATAATCCGGCTGGTGTCCCCACGTCGTATCTACTGTGGGCTGGAGGTTGGTGGTAGTACTGTATCCTAGGTAGGTGCTAGTCCACGAGTAGGAGGATGGTCGTTGTGGATCCTTGAAGATACGTAGTCGAGTCTTCGTACCAGTACTGGTCGCCGCATGTCGTGACCCGGCCTTGAATTTCTGCCGTGGTTGTAGTTCGTGGTTACCCAAGACCCCCAGTAACTCCCAGTGAAGACTGATCGTTCCATGGGAGGAAACATTTTGTTGCGCTTCGCGCCTTCGAGACCGGTTACTCGTAGCAAGGAACGAAGGCTCTTGGGAGGGGGGGAGGATACCCACATAATTAATCCGGCTGGTGTCCCCACGTCGTATCTACTGTGGGCTGGAGGTTGGTGGTAGTACTGTATCCTAGGTAGGTGCTAGTCCACGAGTAGGAGGATGGTCGTTGTGGATCCTTGAAGATACGTAGTCGAGTCTTCGTACCAGTACTGGTCGCCGCATGTCGTGACCCGGCCTTGAATTTCTGCCGTGGTTGTAATTCGTGGTTACCCAAGACCCCCAGTAACTCCCAGTGATGACTGATCGTTCCATGGGAGGGAACATTTTGTTTCGCTTCGCGCCTTTTTTCGAGACCGGTTACTCGTAGCAAGGAACGAAGGCTCTTGGGAGGGGGGGAGGATACCCACATAATTAATCCGGCTGGTGTCCCCACGTCGTATCTACTGTGGGCTGGAGGTTGGTGGTAGTACTGTATCCTAGGTAGGTGCTAGTCCACGAGTAGGAGGATGGTCGTTGTGGATCCTTGAAGATACGTAGTCGAGTCTTCGTACCAGTACTGGTCGCCGCATGTCGTGACCCGGCCTTGAATTTCTGCCGTGGTTGTAGTTCGTGGTTACCCAAGACCCCCAGTAACTCCCAGTGAAGACTGATCGTTCCATGGGAGGAAACATTTTGTTGCGCTTCGCGCCTTCGAGACCGGTTACTCGTAGCAAGGAACGAAGGCTCTTGGGAGGGGGGGAGGATACCCACATAATTAATCCGGCTGGTGTCCCCACGTCGTATCTACTGTGGGCTGGAGGTTGGTGGTAGTACTGTATTCTAGGTAGGTGCTAGTCCAAGAGTAGGAGGATGGTCGTTGTGGATCCTTGAAGATACGTAGTCGAGTCTTCGTACCAGTACTGGTCACCGCATGTCGTGACCCGGCCTTGAATTTCTGCCGTGGTTGTAGTTCGTGGTTACCCAAGACCCCCAGTAACTCCCAGTGATGACTGATCGTTCCATGGGAGGAAACATTTTGTTGCGCTTCGCGCCTTCGAGACCGGTTACTCGTAGCAAGGAACGAAGGCTCTTGGGAGGGGGGGAGGATACCCACATAAATAATCCGGCTGGTGTCCCCACGTCGTATCTACTGTGGGCTGGAGGTTGGTGGTAGTACTGTATCCTAGGTAGGTGCTAGTCCACGAGTAGAAGGATGGTCGTTGTGGATCCTTGAAGATACGTAGTCGAGTCTTCGTACCAGTACTGGTCGCGGCATATCGTGACCCGGCCTTGAATTTCTGCCGTGGTTGTAGTTCGTGGTTACCCAAGACCCCCAGTAACTCCCAGTGATGCCTGATCGTTCCATGGGAGGGAACATTTTGTTTCGCTTCGCGCCTTTTTTCGAGACCGGTTACTCGTAGCAAGGAACGAAGGCTCTTGGGAGGGGGGGAGGATACCCACATAAAAAATTCCGGCTGGTGTCCCCACGTCGTATCTACTGTGGGCTGGAGGTTGGTGGTAGTACTGTATCCTAGGTAGGTGCTAGTCCACGAGTAGGAGGATGGTCGTTGTGGATCCTTGAAGATACGTAGTCGAGTCTTCGTACCAGTACTGGTCGCCGCATATCGTGACCAGGCCTTGAATTTCTGCCGTGGTTGTAGTTCGTGGTTACCCAAGACCCCCAGTAACTCCCAGTGATGACTGATCGTTCCATGGGAGGGAACATTTTGTTTCGCTTCGCGCCTTTTTTCGAGACCGGTTACTCGTAGCAAGGAACGAAGGCTCTTGGGAGGGGGGGAGGATACCCACATAATTAATCCGGCTGGTGTCCCCACGTCGTATCTACTGTGGGCTGGAGGTTGGTGGTAGTACTGTATCCTAGGTAGGTGCTAGTCCACGAGTAGGAGGATGGTCGTTGTGGATCCTTGAAGATACGTAGTCGAGTCTTCGTACCAGTACTGGTCGCCGCATGTCGTGACCCGGCCTTGAATTTCTGCCGTGGTTGTAGTTCGTGGTTACCCAAGACCCCCAGTAACTCCCAGTGAAGACTGATCGTTCCATGGGAGGAAACATTTTGTTGCGCTTCGCGCCTTCGAGGCCGGTTACTCGTAGCAAGGGACGAAGGCTCTTGGGAGGGGGGGAGGATACCCACATAATTAATCCGGCTGGTGTCCCCACGTCGTATCTACTGTGAGCTGGAGGTTGGTGGTAGTACTGTATCCTAGGTAGGTGCTAGTCCACGAGTAGGAGGATGGTCGTTGTGGATCCTTGAAGATACGTAGTCGAGTCTTCGTACCTGTACTGGTCGCCGCATGTCGTCACCCGGCCTTGAATTTCTGCCGTGGTTGTAATTCGTGGTTACCCAAGACCCCCAGTAACTCCCAGTGATGACTGATCGTTCCATGGGAGGGAACATTTTGTTTCGCTTCGCGCCTTTTTTCGAGACCGGTTACTCGTAGCAAGGAACGAAGGCTCTTGGGAGGGGGGGAGGATACCCACATAATTAATCCGGCTGGTGTCCCCACGTCGTATCTACTGTGGGCTGGAGGTTGGTGGTAGTACTGTATCCTAGGTAGGTGCTAGTCCACGAGTAGGAGGATGGTCGTTGTGGATCCTTGAAGATACGTAGTCGAGTCTTCGTACCAGTACTGGTCGCCGCATGTCGTGACCCGGCCTTGAATTTCTGCCGTGGTTGTAGTTCGTGGTTACCCAAGACCCCCAGTAACTCCCAGTGAAGACTGATCGTTCCATGGGAGGAAACATTTTGTTGCGCTTCGCGCCTTCGAGACCGGTTACTCGTAGCAAGGAACGAAGGCTCTTGGGAGGGGGGGAGGATACCCACATAATTAATCCGGCTGGTGTCCCCACGTCGTATCTACTGTGGGCTGGAGGTTGGTGGTAGTACTGTATCCTAGGTAGGTGCTAGTCCAAAAGTAGGAGGATGGTCGTTGTGGATCCTTGAAGATACGTAGTCGAGTCTTCGTACCAGTACTGGTCACCGCATGTCGTGACCCGGCCTTGAATTTCTGCCGTGGTTGTAGTTCGTGGTTACCCAAGACCCCCAGTAACTCCCAGTGATGACTGATCGTTCCATGGGAGGGAACATTTTGTTTCGCTTCGCGCCTTCGAGACCGGTTACTCGTAGCAAGGAACGAAGGCTCTTGGGAGGGGGGGAGGATACCCACATAATTAATCCGGCTGGTGTCCCCACGTCGTATCTACTGTGGGCTGGAGGTTGGTGGTAGTACTGTATCCTAGGTAGGTGCTAGTCCACGAGTAGAAGGATGGTCGTTGTGGATCCTTGAAGATACGTAGTCGAGTCTTCGTACCAGTACTGGTCGCCGCATGTCGTGACCAGGCCTTGAATTTCTGCCGTGGTTGTAGTTCGTGGTTACCCAAGACCCCCAGTAACTCCCAGTGATGACTGATCGTTCCATGGGAGGAAACATTTTGTTGCGCTTCGCGCCTTCGAGAGCGGTTACTCGTAGCAAGGAACGAAGGCTCTTGTCAGGGGGGGAGGATACCCACATAAATAATCCGGCTGGTGTCCCCACGTCGTATCTACTGTGGGCTGGAGGTTGGTGGTAGTACTGTATCCTAGGTAGGTGCTAGTCCACGAGTAGGAGGATGGTCGTTGTGGATCCTTGAAGATACGTAGTCGAGTCTTCGTACCAGTACTGGTCGCCGCATGTCGTGACCCGGCCTTGAATTTCTGCCGTGGTTGTAGTTCGTGGTTACCCAAGACCCCCAGTAACTCCCAGTGATGACTGATCGTTCCATGGGAGGGAACATTTTGTTTCGCTTCGCGCCTTTTTTCGAGACCGGTTACTCGTAGCAAGGAACGAAGGCTCTTGGGAGGGGGGGAGGATACCCACATAATTAATCCGGCTGGTGTCCCCACGTCGTATCTACTGTGGGCTGGAGGTTGGTGGTAGTACTGTATCCTAGGTAGGTGCTAGTCCACGAGTAGGAGGATGGTCGTTGTGGATCCTTGAAGATACGTAGTCGAGTCTTCGTACCAGTACTGGTCGCGGCATATCGTGACCCGGCCTTGAATTTCTGCCGTGGTTGTAGTTCGTGGTTACCCAAGACCCCCAGTAACTCCCAGTGATGCCTGATCGTTCCATGGGAGGGAACATTTTGTTTCGCTTCGCGCCTTTTTTCGAGACCGGTTACTCGTAGCAAGGAACGAAGGCTCTTGGGAGGGGGGGAGGATACCCACATAAAAAATTCCGGCTGGTGTCCCCACGTCGTATCTACTGTGGGCTGGAGGTTGGTGGTAGTACTGTATCCTAGGTAGGTGCTAGTCCACGAGTAGAAGGATGGTCGTTGTGGATCCTTGAAGATACGTAGTCGAGTCTTCGTACCAGTACTGGTCGCCGCATGTCGTGACCCGGCCTTGAATTTCTGCCGTGGTTGTAGTTCGTGGTTACCCAAGACCCCCAGTAACTCCCAGTGAAGACTGATCGTTCCATGGGAGGAAACATTTTGTTGCGCTTCGCGCCTTCGAGAGCGGTTACTCGTAGCAAGGAACGAAGGCTCTTGGGAGGGGGGGAGGATACCCACATAATTAATCCGGCTGGTGTCCCCACGTCGTATCTACTGTGGGCTGGAGGTTGGTGGTAGTACTGTATCCTAGGTAGGTGCTAGTCCACGAGTAGAAGGATGGTCGTTGTGGATCCTTGAAGATACGTAGTCGAGTCTTCGTACCAGTACTGGTCGCCGCATGTCGTGACCAGGCCTTGAATTTCTGCCGTGGTTGTAGTTCGTGGTTACCCAAGACCCCCAGTAACTCCCAGTGATGACTGATCGTTCCATGGGAGGGAACATTTTGTTTCGCTTCGCGCCTTCGAGACCGGTTACTCGTAGCAAGGAACGAAGGCTCTTGGGAGGGGGGGAGGATACCCACATAATTAATCCGGCTGGTGTCCCCACGTCGTATCTACTGTGGGCTGGAGGTTGGTGGTAGTACTGTATCCTAGGTAGGTGCTAGTCCACGAGTAGGAGGATGGTCGTTGTGGATCCTTGAAGATACGTAGTCGAGTCTTCGTACCAGTACTGGTCGCCGCATGTCGTGACCCGGCCTTGAATTTCTGCCGTGGTTGTAGTTCGTGGTTACCCAAGACCCCCAGTAACTCCCAGTGATGACTGATCGTTCCATGGGAGGGAACATTTTGTTTCGCTTCGCGCCATTTTTTCGAGACCGGTTACTCGTAGCAAGGAACGAAGGCTCTTGGGAGGGGGGGAGGATACCCACATAATTAATCCGGCTGGTGTCCCCACGTCGTATCTACTGTGGGCTGGAGGTTGGTGGTAGTACTGTATCCTAGGTAGGTGCTAGTCCACGAGTAGGAGGATGGTCGTTGTGGATCCTTGAAGATACGTAGTCGAGTCTTCGTACCAGTACTGGTCGCCGCATGTCGTGACCCGGCCTTGAATTTCTGCCGTGGTTGTAGTTCGTGGTTACCCAAGACCCCCAGTAACTCCCAGTGAAGACTGATCGTTCCATGGGAGGAAACATTTTGTTGCGCTTCGCGCCTTCGAGAGCGGTTGCTCGTAGCAAGGAACGAAGGCTCTTGGGAGGGGGGGAGGATACCCACATAATTAATCCGGCTGGTGTCCCCACGTCGTATCTACTGTGGGCTGGAGGTTGGTGGTAGTACTGTATCCTAGGTAGGTGCTAGTCCACGAGTAGGAGGATGGTCGTTGTGGATCCTTGAAGATACGTAGTCGAGTCTTCGTACCAGTACTGGTCGCCGCATGTCGTGACCCGGCCTTGAATTTCTGCCGTGGTTGTAGTTCGTGGTTACCCAAGACCCCCAGTAACTCCCAGTGATGACTGATCGTTCCATGGGAGGGAACATTTTGTTTCGCTTCGCGCCATTTTTTCGAGACCGGTTACTCGTAGCAAGGAACGAAGGCTCTTGGGAGGGGGGGAGGATACCCACATAATTAATCCGGCTGGTGTCCCCACGTCGTATCTACTGTGGGCTGGAGGTTGGTGGTAGTACTGTATCCTAGGTAGGTGCTAGTCCACGAGTAGGAGGATGGTCGTTGTGGATCCTTGAAGATACGTAGTCGAGTCTTCGTACCAGTACTGGTCGCCGCATGTCGTGACCCGGCCTTGAATTTCTGCCGTGGTTGTAGTTCGTGGTTACCCAAGACCCCCAGTAACTCCCAGTGAAGACTGATCGTTCCATGGGAGGAAACATTTTGTTGCGCTTCGCGCCTTCGAGAGCGGTTGCTCGTAGCAAGGAACGAAGGCTCTTGGGAGGGGGGGAGGATACCCACATAATTAATCCGGCTGGTGTCCCCACGTCGTATCTACTGTGGGCTGGAGGTTGGTGGTAGTACTGTATCCTAGGTAGGTGCTAGTCCACGAGTCGGAGGATGGTCTGTGTGGATCCTTGAAGATACGTAGTCGAGTCTTCGTACCAGTACTGGTCGCCGCATATCGTGACCAGGCCTTGAATTTCTGCCGTGGTTGTAGTTCGTGGTTACCCAAGACCCCCAGTAACTCCCAGTGATGACTGATCGTTCCATGGGAGGGAACATTTTGTTTCGCTTCGCGCCTTCGAGACCGGTTACTCGTAGCAAGGAACGAAGGCTCTTGGGAGGGGGGGAGGATACCCACATAATTAATCCGGCTGGTGTCCCCACGTCGTATCTACTGTGGGCTGGAGGTTGGTGGTAGTACTGTATCCTAGGTAGGTGCTAGTCCACGAGTAGGAGGATGGTCGTTGTGGATCCTTGAAGATACGTAGTCGAGCCTTCGTACCAGTACTGGTCGCCGCATGTCGTGACCCGGCCTTGAATTTCTGCCGTGGTTGTAGTTCGTGGTTACCCAAGACCCCCAGTAACTCCCAGTGATGACTGATCGTTCCATGGGAGGGAACATTTTGTTTCGCTTCGCGCCTTTTTTCGAGACCGGTTACTCGTAGCAAGGAACGAAGGCTCTTGGGAGGGGGGGAGGATACCCACATAAATAATCCGGCTGGTGTCCCCACGTCGTATCTACTGTGGGCTGGAGGTTGGTGGTAGTACTGTATCCTAGGTAGGTGCTAGTCCACGAGTAGGAGGATGGTCGTTGTGGATCCTTGAAGATACGTAGTCGAGTCTTCGTACCAGTACTGGTCGCGGCATATCGTGACCCGGCCTTGAATTTCTGCCGTGGTTGAAGTTCGTGGTTACCCAAGACCCCCAGTAACTCCCAGTGATGCCTGATCGTTCCATGGGAGGGAACATTTTGTTTCGCTTCGCGCCTTTTTTCGAGACCGGTTACTCGTAGCAAGGAACGAAGGCTCTTGGGAGGGGGGGAGGATACCCACATCAAAAATTCCGGCTGGTGTCCCCACGTCGTATCTACTGTGGGCTGGAGGTTGGTGGTAGTACTGTATCCTAGGTAGGTGCTAGTCCACGAGTAGAAGGATGGTCGTTGTGGATCCTTGAAGATACGTAGTCGAGTCTTCGTACCAGTACTGGTCGCCGCATGTCGTGACCCGGCCTTGAATTTCTGCCGTGGTTGTAGTTCGTGGTTACCCAAGACCCCCAGTAACTCCCAGTGAAGACTGATCGTTCCATGGGAGGAAACATTTTGTTGCGCTTCGCGCCTTCGAGAGCGGTTACTCGTAGCAAGGAACGAAGGCTCTTGGGAGGGGGGGAGGATACCCACATAATTAATCCGGCTGGTGTCCCCACGTCGTATCTACTGTGGGCTGGAGGTTGGTGGTAGTACTGTATCCTAGGTAGGTGCTAGTCCACGAGTAGAAGGATGGTCGTTGTGGATCCTTGAAGATACGTAGTCGAGTCTTCGTACCAGTACTGGTCGCCGCATGTCGTGACCAGGCCTTGAATTTCTGCCGTGGTTGTAGTTCGTGGTTACCCAAGACCCCCAGTAACTCCCAGTGATGACTGATCGTTCCATGGGAGGGAACATTTTGTTTCGCTTCGCGCCTTCGAGACCGGTTACTCGTAGCAAGGAACGAAGGCTCTTGGGAGGGGGGGAGGATACCCACATAATTAATCCGGCTGGTGTCCCCACGTCGTATCTACTGTGGGCTGGAGGTTGGTGGTAGTACTGTATCCTAGGTAGGTGCTAGTCCACGAGTAGGAGGATGGTCGTTGTGGATCCTTGAAGATACGTAGTCGAGTCTTCGTACCAGTACTGGTCGCCGCATGTCGTGACCCGGCCTTGAATTTCTGCCGTGGTTGTAGTTCGTGGTTACCCAAGACCCCCAGTAACTCCCAGTGATGACTGATCGTTCCATGGGAGGGAACATTTTGTTTCGCTTCGCGCCATTTTTTCGAGACCGGTTACTCGTAGCAAGGAACGAAGGCTCTTGGGAGGGGGGGAGGATACCCACATAGTTAATCCGGCTGGTGTCCCCACGTCGTATCTACTGTGGGCTGGAGGTTGGTGGTAGTACTGTATCCTAGGTAGGTGCTAGTCCACGAGTAGGAGGATGGTCGTTGTGGATCCTTGAAGATACGTAGTCGAGTCTTCGTACCAGTACTGGTCGCCGCATGTCGTGACCCGGCCTTGAATTTCTGCCGTGGTTGTAGTTCGTGGTTACCCAAGACCCCCAGTAACTCCCAGTGAAGACTGATCGTTCCATGGGAGGGAACATTTTGTTGCGCTTCGCGCCTTCGAGAGCGGTTGCTCGTAGCAAGGAACGAAGGCTCTTGGGAGGGGGGGAGGATACCCACATAATTAATCCGGCTGGTGTCCCCACGTCGTATCTACTGTGGGCTGGAGGTTGGTGGTAGTACTGTATCCTAGGTAGGTGCTAGTCCACGAGTAGGAGGATGGTCGTTGTGGATCCTTGAAGATACGTAGTCGAGTCTTCGTACCAGTACTGGTCGCCGCATGTCGTGACCCGGCCTTGAATTTCTGCCGTGGTTGTAGTTCGTGGTTACCCAAGACCCCCAGTAACTCCCAGTGATGACTGATCGTTCCATGGGAGGGAACATTTTGTTTCGCTTCGCGCCATTTTTTCGAGACC